>JFGX01000145.1:0-61301 GCA_000729855.1 Epichloe aotearoae | reverse complement strand
TATCCCCTGTGTGCCTTGTGGCCGTGACGCTCTTCAAGTGCTTACAATCTTTGCAAAAGCTGACCCGAAGCTGTTCAGTCTGGAGCAGATCAGACTTTTGAAATCGCAACTTGCCAGTTTCACCGGGGCTGAAGAATTGGCAGCGTTTAGAGCGGTTACCGTTATTTACAAACGGGTATTACCGCAGCTTCCCACCGTTCACAAAGAATTTCTTGCCGAGGTGAGACTGCAACTTCTTAAAGGCATCGGGAAAATCTCGTCTCGGGGAGCACTCGATGACCTGATTGCATGTGCACATGCGGTTTGTGAGCTGCTCAAAGATTTCGCGCCTCTGGGCAATCTCGTCGCGTCCAGCTTGATGGCAATCCAGCGACTGACCAAGGCACCGCTCGACGCCAAACGGCTCAATCTCCTCGCTGCATATTCCATTATTGTTGGTAGCGTCGGCAAGCATTGTGATCTGGACAAACAGGTTCAAATTTTCAAAGACAAATTCCCCGGCTGGAAAGGTGACTCGGTACCCAAATTAATTGTGGACATTCTGTCTCCATTTGCCTCACCTCAACAGTCACTGGAAGCTCGAAAGGCATCCATCGAGGCCATCGGGCTTGTTTGCCAGTCCTGGCCTCGCAACTATGTACTGGCCAAGGTTTACACTGCTTTCCAACAAGTCTTCCAAGACAAGGTTCCCATTCTGGAAACCATGATTCTGCGATCTTTCAAAGAATTTCTCGTTACGGAAGAAAAGAGATCCGAAGCAGCCGCGGAAGATTCCACGAAAGAGGAAAAGAAGGAATTGACTGTTATGGGAGGCACTAATTTTGACGATGTCGCCAGTGCCACTACGCAGCGGTTTCTCAAAGACATCACTCGGATCGCGTTGTCTAGCCAAGACGACCATGCCTTTTTGGCCATGGAAGTTCTCGGCAGCATCAATCGCCAAGGCTTGACGCATCCGAAGGAAACGGGTGTAACCTTGATCACCCTCGAGACGTCTGCTAACAGAAAAATCGCTGAACTTGCGTACTTGGAACACCGATCTCTTCACGAGAAACACGAGACTGTGCTGGAAAGGGAATACGTCAAGGCTGTACAGTCTGCGTACAACTATCAACGTGATGTCGTCAAGGATTCACATGGTGCTACCATGGACCCGTTCCAGTCAAAGCTTCATTTGCTGATGGAAGTTTTGAAGATTAGCAAGATGAAGAACCGGCAACGATTCCTGGAAAAGTTTGTTGGCCAGGCAGATTTTGACCTGGCGAGGCTGAATGCTAAAGAGAACATGCCACATCACGTCGACTTTTCACGCTTCATTGCAGAAAATCTAGCCTTTTTCGAATACCAAACTGTGGGAGAGCTTCAGACTACAGTCAACAAGATTGAGAAAATTGTAGCCGGCACAGGAGCTGCGGTCGCTCAAGCAATAGAATATGAGCTGTTCAATGTTCGTATGGATCTCGATCAGCCAGAACAACCGGCACCTGCAGTTGCACCGGACGTAGTGACGGCTGTGTCAACAGAAGGAGCATCTGTCGAACCACCAGCCGAGGCATCGGCTTCCACTGCTGCAGCTCCTGTACTGTCAGTGGAACCGCAACGACTACGCCAACTGACGGCTGGATCTATCATTCTTCTCTCACTTTGGGAGGTACGAACGCATTTGCGCAGACTTTTCGGTATGGGAACGAATCGCCACGACAATCGTGCCAAAGCCTTGGCCAAGGACCTAAACAAGATGCCCGTGAAGGTGCAGGGTGTGCACGGCGAGAGAGTTTGGGAAGAAATCGGGTCTCACATGAGCGGGCTGTCCAGCCAGGAAACCATGGCACAAAAGTGCAAGGCATTCGTGGAACTGATGAACGTCGACAAGGAGTTCAAAGTGGTGAATGAAGAAGACGAGATGGAGATGGACGGACCGAGCACACCGGGCGGGGGAGAAGAGGATGACGAGAGTGGTGAGAGAGGCCGCAAAAGAAAAGCGGCTGGGACGCCAGGAGGAAGAAAGAAGAGAGCGCGGTCAAACTCACAGCAGCCACGCAAAAGAGGAAGACCACCCAAACAAAACGCGGATAGTGATGAAGGAGATGTAGACGGAGACTGGGTTTGAATGGAAGAAGGCAAAGCAAACACGTTTAAACAAGACGATATATGGGGAGATGGATCATCGACGGTTTATGATGTGCACATGTGGGTAGATAGATGATGATGTTCATGACAGGCGATAGTAACTATATGGGCCCATTTAAAGAGGATGAGGGAGCGGCGGAGTGGGTGGCGTTGGGCTGCGTTGGGCAGATATGTGCTCTTTTTTCATTTTTTTTCTCATTTGTTATTTATCCTTTCTCCTCTTCTTCTTTCTTGCTCTTGAACCCATGATGCCTGAGCATGTCGCTCCCACACGGAAACGGGATCGACTGTATACTATTACACTTGAGATAGAATCAATACGTCGCTGTTGTTTTCTCTAGGCGGAGATGAGGGACTACTCCGTATAGCGATGGCCAATTGAAAGGCGGCGGGTAAAAAGAGTACAGGCGGGGTACGGATTACTCCGTATTAACTTGACGTTAATTATTACTCTCTACGTCCGTAATATTACCACCCTAGATTATTTTACAAATCTACGTGCCCCAGTTTTTCGTTCCTCTCCATATAGCACTAGCAGCTGTACGGAGCAATCAGCTATAGGTTATTAGTAATAAAAGGTACTTTTTGATCCTAGCCCCTGTCTCCCTTGTTTCTAAAACAATTCAGGGGGTGTACGGACCGACGGACCGTACGGAGTACATGTAGTGTAAAGATTGTACATGTAAAGACGACTGGAGGCGCATGCCGGCTGGACGCAAGCCACCAACGTGCAGAGCAGTGGTTGGTTGGCTGACGACTGATCTCGAAGGATCTCAAAGGAGGCAGCAGCCACATGCACTTTGCACCACGTTGTGTGCCAGCGCTTAAGGGCTTGGCTAGATGTATGCTGTGCCTAGCATGTGCCTAGCATGCATATCTCGCCTGCTCGTTTCCAAAAGTCCAGAAGACAAGCAAAAGACAAGCAAAAGACAAGCAAATGATGCTGGCACGGAGCCAAAGCGGAGGAGCAGGGACCCGTCTGTTCTGGAATGAGCAATGGGCGGCTTTGACCCTTTGCCAAATTGAGACCACTCGCTTCGCTCCCTCTGGTACGGACTAGTTTTGGGCTCGTTTGTTGTCCCACGCACAGTCACTGCCCAACAAAAACAACCTTGGCATCAGTGACAACTCGCCACTCGCCACTCGCCATCGCATCGGTTCGGTGAAGCCTGGACGCGTATTCGAAGCAAGGCGCTCAACCCGGTCCATTGTCACTGGTCAGTCACCAGCCTCGATCCTGACGTAGCTCTTTTGTACTCCGTACGCTTGCCATATGGGTTTCGAGGGCGACTATTAATAGGGGAATCTTGACGACGTGCCCAAGCAGCCAGGGACGGGAAAGGACCAGACATCTCCCCATCTCTGTCAACATGACTTCTTGTAAGTAATGCTTCTTGTTTGTGTTTTTTGCTTTCTCGATTCATCACATCATCGTCACCATCGTGCTCACCCCTTTCCCTCTCCTTGGTCCGTCGTCGTCGTCGTCACTTGCAGCAAGCCACACAGTGCCTCGTCCAAGGTTCGACAAAAATCGATGAAGTCATCACGTTTGCGGTGGCTTTTGCCTTCTTACACAATGAACATGGCAAGGGCTACAAGTGCCCTCGGATGCGGTGCCGAACTCATCTTCGCTCAACTCGTCTTTCATGCACTCGAGCGGCCATCATCGAGCACAGCCCCATTGACAACGGTGCAAACATGACCCATTCATCACCCTCATGTTCTCGATGGCATGCAAGAACAAGCATCGGGCCCGGCTCGTCCCAGTATTTCCCACACAGAGTCTGTCGGTGTCGCTGCGAATCGTGGTTCATGGCCCCTCGAGTTTCTCGTCTCAGGATCCCTGACCAACAAGACAGAACCCGAAATCTTTGGGGATATTTTGACTTTATCTTCATTTCCAACCTCCCTCCATTCTGTAGTCCTTTTATTCTCCAGCCCTCTTTACTTTGTCACTGCGCACTGGCGCATGGCTAACAGTGGTTGCGACTTTGATCGCCATGGTAGTCAATCATTTCAAGAACAAGCGCGCGGCGCACAACATTCATCGATCCCAAGCCGATCAGTGGAACCCTTTCCGTCACGTATCTTGGGGAAACCGTGACAAGCGTCGAGAAACATGGGCGGGAGGTCAGTTGGAAGCACAGGATGGGCACAACACCGGCGAAGGACTCACCCACGCAGTTACGGCACCGACACCAAGCAGTGCAATGCCCGGCAACCCCCCTTCGAATGCCGACACCGTGACCAGCCTGGGCAAGGGAAGCGACGAGGCGAACAGAAGTAGAGGTACCAACCTGTCAACAAGCGAAAATGCCGCGCGCAATCGCTCTCTGGGAGATGGCGAGGCGGGGAAACTCAGAAATCGGAAAATGGATGATGATGGGTTCAGAACGGATGGCTCGCCTGTCGGCCTAGAACCAGAACCACCCACTTCTCCCGATGATAACAACGGCAAAAGGAAGGAAAAAAAGGAGGGCCTCATTCGCCATGTTCAGCCCAAGGAGCCCTTTACCGTGGCAAATCAGCTGCAGCGTACCTTTTTGAATTCGTGGATCAATATACTCATTCTCGCCGCACCCGCCGGCATCGCCATGAAGTACGCCAACGTCAGCGGCATTGTGGTTTTCGTCATCAACTTCATAGCCATCATTCCCTTGGCAGCCATGCTCAGCTACGCCACCGAAGAAGTCGCCCTGCGCACGGGTGAAACTCTCGGTGGTCTTATCAATGCTACCTTTGGAAATGCTGTCGAGCTCATTGTTGCCATCATTGCTCTGGCTGATGGCAAGGTGGCCATTGTTCAAACATCTCTGATTGGATCCATCCTCTCCAACTTGCTTCTCGTCATGGGCTTTTGCTTCTTCTTTGGCGGCTTGCGAAGACAGGAGCAACATTTCAACCACACTGTTGCCCAGACGGCTGCCTCTTTGCTTGCCCTCGCCGCCGCATCAGTCATCGTCCCATCTGTTTTTGAAAAGGCAGCCCCCAGGGTGGGCCAGGACGACATTGCCAAGATGTCCAGAGGCACTTCCATTATCCTTCTCGTCGTGTACAGCGCCTACCTGTTCTTCCAGCTCAAAACACACCAGGCGGTTTTCAACGAAGAGAGCCAGAAGGTTGCAGCAAAACCCTGGTCTCACAGAGGCATTGGCAACGGAGCAGTCAAACAGGGCTTAGCCATGCCAAGCGCACTCATGGGTTATGCAATAACTGACAAGGACGAGAACCAGCGCCTGTCCAGGATGCTCATGAACCAGCGCCTCTTGGAGGCCGAGGAAGACGATGAGGCCGAGGATCCTCAGCTGCACTTCTTTGTGGCCTTGGCTACACTAACCGTGTCTACCGTCGTCATAGCATTCTGTGCCGAGGCATTAGTTTCATCGGTGGAAGCCGTGACTGCGAATGGAGGTCTCAGTGAAGAGTTTGTAGGTTTGATCCTGTTGCCGATTGTCGGAAATGCCGCCGAGCATGCAACTGCGGTTACCGTTGCTATCAAGGATAAGATGGACCTTGCGATTGGCGTCGCAGTTGGTTCTAGTATGCAGGTTGCCTTGTTTCTAATCCCTCTTTTGGTTGTTATTGGCTGGTGCATGGGCAACCAGAACATGGATCTGAGCTTCGACCTGTTCCAAGTCGCAGTCATGTTTGTGGCCGTCTTGCTGACCAACTATCTGATCGGCGATGGCAAGAGTCACTGGTTGGAAGGATTTCTGCTAATTTGTCTCTATGCTATAATTGCTGTCTGCGCTTTCTGTGAGTGTGGCCCCTTTTACGTCCGTTTCATCATTGCAAGCCGCTGACAATCTTGTGCACAGGGTATCCCGACAGCCAACTTGACATGGCCAACGGCAGGACTGGCTAAGTTCTCACGTATAACTTTGTGGCTATGTGTATGGCGTTTTGGTTCCGGTCATAGAAGAGGATGGAAGAAATAACCATTCACGTGCAGCTCACTTGCGTTGTTTTCTTTGTTTTCCTTCTTCCTCTCTCCGTAAACGTCCGCATTTAAAACGGAAATCTACGTTGTTACTTGTACGGCCAATGCTGCCCTTTTCCCTTTTTTAATTCCTGTCTTAATTTCGTATTTCGCATAATACTTTTCAAAAGACTACTACTTACTTATCACGTCGTGTCTTTCCACCCCAGCCATGACATTTGTCCATACCACAGTTGCTTCGTGGTCATCTTGTACATTATATAGCGCCTGGCTTCAGCTCTTTGAATGAGAGGGAAGGGCAGCAGTTATATACTCTAGCGTTGACAGACTACTAGTGCTGTGAGCGATTCAAACCAAAGCTACGTATTACAAGGACCACGCCCCGAGTTCATTCTCAGTCCAGTCCCATAGTTCCTTTGCCAAATCCTCATTACGCGTCAGCCTACCAGCTTTCCCCGGCACCCCAACCGGCTCATAGTACTCTCCGCTTTCGATATTGGAGGTCGCAACCGAGGCCCAGAGCTGGTTCTTGGCCCCTTGATTGACGGGTGTAAACCAGTAGTTTGCGATGGGCGACAGAAGCCTCGCCGTCAACGGCGCACCAGACATGCCGTTGACCAGATTCGTCCTGACGACGCCCGGATGCACGGAGACGACGGTCAAGGCGGGGTGATGAGCGGCAAGCTGTCGCGCGAACAAGACATTGGCCAGCTTGCTCTGGCCATACCTCTCAAAGGGCTTCATGTCGGCGGCGGCCGTCTTGAGCGAGTCGAAGCGGATGCCCTGCTTGGGCACCAGGTAGCGCGCCGCCCTCGAGCTCAGCACCACGACTCGCACATCTGCGCCGTCCCGAGCCGACCTTTCCAGGGTCGGGAGGAGGAGCTTGGTGAGCAGGGCGTGGCCCATGTGGTTTGTGCCGAACTGGACCTCGTAGCCGTCCTCGGTGACGGCGGGCGCGGCGGCCATGATTCCCGCGTTGAGCATGAGAATGTCCAGCCGGTCGGACTCGGTGGTGAGTCTCTGGGCGGCGCGCTTGACCGACGCGAACGAGGTCAGGTCCAGCTCGAGGACGAGGATCCTGACCGAGGTGTCGGCACCGGCGTCGGCATCGGGGTGGTTGAGGGCGGCGTGTATCTCGTCGACTACTTTCTGCGCGGCGGCGACGTTGCGCGCAGCGAGCCAGATCTGCTTGGGGCCGTGCTTTGCGAATTCGCAGATGGATTGCTTGCCGAGGCCGTTGCTGCCGCCCGTGACGAGGATCACTTTGCCTGCCAGGGAGGGCATGTCGGTGGAGGGGTCGAAGGGGATGGAGGCCTTGTCCGTGGTCATGTGCTTGAGGATGGACGACATGGTTGGAGATGTGAGATGTGAGATGTTGCGCGTTGACTCTTTTTTTTTTTTTTTTTTCTTTTTTCAGGACGTTATATTTGATGAGGCAGGATTTTTGGATGTAATAAGAATGACGAAGACGGACAGACAGCATTGAGCAGGCAAGCAGGCAAGCAACTTATCCAGCCACCCTGCTTTCTTCGGATTTTCCGGGAAGTAACCAGCCAATTCCGTTGCGAGAAAGAAGGACTTGTTTCACCGTGCGCCTTGTCATCTTCGTCATTACTTTTGGTTCGCACTGTCTGTTTCATCTAGTCTTACGGCCATGATAACCCCCTTCACTAGCTTTGCAGTCTACGACGTGAAAACTATTGTTGCGTGTTATTAGGAGGTCCGTCATTGCTCGCCCGGGTAGATCATCCCCCCCCCTTTAAAAGAAAACTAAAAAAAAACTGATTGATTTCTAGTTTAATTTACAATGTCACCGGAAGGAAGTAGACCGAGGCATCTTCAACAAAAGGGTTTCCGTTTGGTTTGGAATGTGAAAATGACACGTCACTATAGACTTATGCCGAAACGGGTTCTTCTTGGAGTAGTCCGTACTGACCTGGGCTATGAATGACAGAATCCTGGCCTGAGGTCCTGGCGTACGTAGTGTGGTGGTACACATGGCATCGGACGGCTTCCCGAGATATTTGGGCAGCCATGGGACGTTGCGAATTTTGTCATGATAGTCCGCTCAGTTAGTTCATGACAAGGTCGAAAAAAGGGTACATTCCCAACGTTGCGTCTTCTCCCACCACAGCGCAGTAGCAAGAACAAGAATTTTTATGTCTCATCTACCGTGACGTTCGCAGGGACGTGCATGGTTACGTTGACGGTGACGATGACTTGGCGAAATACTATCCCGGTCAACAGGTGTCGGTGGTGCAACCCCCCCCCCCCCTCTCTCTTTCAAGAATAGGCCTTCCAGTACACAACTTGGAGACCTTGATACCGCCAAAGCAGGCAGTTGAGGGTTTGAGTCCTCCATTGCGCTCCGATTCAAAAAAAAAAAAAAAAAAAAAAAAGTAAGGAAAGTGGGCTGTGCTGGGTGCGGATCCAGCCTCCCCTCGTGTTGTCCTTGCTCCATGGGCTGTTCTGTTCGTCTTTATCGGCTTGCGAATGCCAGAAGTTGGCAGCTGATGATCGACTTGTTTGCCTGCAATGACGGCCGAGCTCAAGGGAAAAAGACTCCACATGAGACGATCAAGTGTGAACAATACAATACAACATGGATTGGGAAGTAGAGAGAACTGGGCCAAACGTGGCTTTCGGATACGCTTCGTATTTTGTTGCAGCAACGAGGGTTTTTTTTTTTTTCGTATACCCCACTAACACGTCTACTTTCCGGTAACATGATTCATAATCTCGCATAGAATGAGTGAATTTTGGAAAGGTACGGGGTGAATCTTGGGATGAGGCTATACTAATCTCATCTCACATGAAACTCGACTCCCCCTCCAACAGAAGCCACCAACTTCAACAGTTTGTATCGCAAACGCTGCCTGACGGGACATTTATGGAATCTCTAGTGCAGCAATACAGTAAACCTATGCAATTGAATTAGAATATATATCGCAGTTTTTGTCAGGGATTCTCCCGGAACATACCGTCACGAATCTTCAATGGTCCATCTGGTGCAATTGAATTAGAATATATATCGCAAGTTTTTGTCTGAGCTTCTCCTAGAACATACCGTCAAGTGGCTTTGCCTTTGGAAGCTTCGACTTTCCAAGGTTCGGCGCAGCGACGGCAATGGAGAGAAGCGATAGAGCAAAGGCCACAGAGAAAAGCTTGGCAGAATACATTTCTTCCGATGTAGGTAAGTCAGATGGGCTCAAGGTAAGTCAGATGGGCTCAAGGTAAGTCAGATGGGCTCAAGGTATTAAGGCGACCGGAGGCTGGTTTTATATCTTGTCCCTCAAAACGACGTGTATTACCAAATGACTCAAGTTCAATATATGTATGAGCACCGGTCCTTCCGGAAATCAGTCCACTGGCTTGGGAATGCTCGGAAGAAGAGGGCGGCGATTGGAACAAGAGGGATCGCTTTTCTAAAGTTCACATGTACGGAGTACGGACTACTTTCATTGACTTGACGCGGTAGCTTAGGTACATATATACTTATACAGAGAGCTAGGTTAAAAGTAATATGCCTTATATTAGGCTACTATCTAGTAAAGTAGCCCAAGGCATTAATAATAGCCTAGGGTATGTAAATAGCCTAAAGTAATACAGTTATCATTAGATTCTTTCTCTACATTTTTAGAATTTGAGGCATTAACGTCGTTGGGACTGTTAAGCTCGCAAGGGTTTACAATCCACCTTCTTTCATCATTGTCATCGACTCATCATCATTAAGTTGACATTAACAGCAGTAGCAACGGCAGCAGCAGCAGCTTCGTCTGCTCACTCTAATAACAATTGTAAAGCAACCCTCGCGTTAGTTATTATCCCCTTCTCTGCGAATCATTTCCTTGACATGCCTCTCGTTTAATTTACCTAGTGAGGTGACGACCCTGCTGGCTCATTACAGTACACCCCCTGAATTATTTTACAAATCTACAAAACAGGGGTAATTAAGCTAATTAGATATTAGCTTCGAAATAATCAAGCCAATTAGATATTAGACAGGAAATAAAGGCAATAGGGGCTAGTACATTTTAGTACTAGTAGCTTATATAGAAATAGATATACTCTTTTTTAGTGCTATATACCCCTGCATATTTTCCTTGTTACTCTCTAATAATGGTATTACTTATAGCTAATCACAGCTGTTAGAGAGGGATAAATAACTAGGGCATGTAGATTTGCAAAATAATTCAGGGGGTAGAGTGTACATAGGTCCTTGTGCGGGGTCTTGTGCAGGGGACATGACTTTTGATGACTTTTGACGCGGACCTCCTAGTTATGACGGAGTATTACATAGATTCTTCCGTGAGGTACTCCGTATATCTGACTAAAAAGAAGGGATATCTCTACTCCGTATAGGATAGCCTTATTTTAATAAAGGGACAGCGGGAAGCTACGCTTTACCCTACTTGCCTCTGTGGACCCCTAAGCGGTCGGCCGGCTTATGACGGCATTGTCTTGTTGTCGCCTGAGGCACCCAACTCCGGCTCAAGACCGGGGAAAAAAGTTAGGGACGCGATCCGCAGTGCTTTGATGAGCCAGCACCTTCGAGAAGAATCCATTGGCCTGCAAACACGTTATCTGCGTGTTCTTGGTTTCATCTCCTGGGGCCAACAGCAGTTTCAATGATCTGGCATCGCTCGAAATGAATTCCAACCTGTTCACCAAGGCGATTCGGCCTGCTCGGGCTCTTGCGCAAAGCAAGCTTGGCAGCCGACCGAAGATACAGCAATGCTTGAACAAGGGCGCCCACCTTCACGCCTCCGCGATTCGTATCGGCCGTCGCGATGAGTGCAAGCGTGCGACTGATAGCCGCGTTCCTGGCGGCAAGAGGGTATGTTCGCAATACCATCCTGAAACTTTTTGTCGGCCCCCTTGCTGATTCAACAACGAAAAACAGGCATTCCACAGCACCGATTCCTTTTCACAAAAAGATCCGTACCAAGTTCTCGGCGTGAGCAAGTCTGCGTCTGCCTCAGAAATCAAGAAATCATACTACGGACTGGCCAAGAAATACCACCCCGATACGAACAAGGACTCCGGTGCGAAAGAAAAGTTTGCCGACATCCAGTCGGCGTATGAGATCCTATCCGATCCGAAGAAGAAGGAGCAATTCGATCAATTTGGCGCTGCTGGCTTTGATCCAAGTGGTGCCCCGGGAGGTGGTGATCCTTTTGGAGGCGCCGGTAATCCTTTCTCCGGATTCGGGGCGCAGGGCGGGTTCGGCGGCGGGTTCAACTTTGAAGACATTTTTTCGGCATTTACCGGCCAGCAAGGACCCTTTGGTGGCCGCCGAGGAGCACGCTCGAACCCATTTCAACAGGAAGTTTTGGTAGGCGACAATATCGAAGTGCAAGCTAGCATCAGTTTCATGGAGGCAGCAAAGGGGACCAACAAAACAATCAGTATTACACCCCTAACGGCATGCGGAACATGCACAGGCAGCGGGCTCAAGACCGGAACTCAGCGTTCGCCATGCAAATCTTGCAACGGGACCGGCACGCGTCTTCATTTCATGCAAGGCGGATTTCAAATGGCCTCGACTTGTGGTACTTGCGATGGAAAGGGTACGTCGATTCCCAAGGGCTCAGAATGCCGAACCTGCTCCGGCAACGGCGTCGTCAGGGAACGAAAAAGCATTACTGTTGATATTCCAGCCGGGATTGAGGATGGCATGCGGCTTCGAGTCGACGGCGCCGGTGATGCTCCGCCGACTGGGCAGTCTGCTGACCCCAATGCAAGAACCCAGCGCGGAGACTTATATGTTTTCGTTCGCGTTGCCAAGGATCCTAGATTCAGTCGAGAGGGCTCAAATGTGCTTTATACGGCCAATATCCCTCTTACTACAGCATTGCTGGGTGGACAGGTCAACATTCCCACGCTCGATGGATCTGTCAATGTCAAGGTGGCCACCGGTACGAACACTGGCGACAAGATGACGCTTACTGGTATGGGCATGAAGAGATTGGGTGCTCGCCGAGGGGGTTCTGGAGACCTGCGGGTTGAGTTCAGGGTGAATATGCCCAAGTATCTCAGCGCCAACCAGCGAACCATTGTGGAAATGCTGGCCGATGAGATGGGTGATAAGACGGCTAGACGAGTCATGAATGTCTCGTCGTCGCAAAAGTAAGGGAGAGAATGCTGTTACAAGCGCATAGAATCAACACTAACCCACGTCACGTACAGCACCGATCGGTCCAACCCAGAATCGCACAAAAACGAAGGATTTCTGAAATCCATGTGGCATAATCTCACCAATCATCCATCACACCAAAATGGCCAGGCTGACAAGACCAGCTCCGACAAGAAGGACGACAAGCAAGACAAGCCAAATGATGAAAGCAAGAAATCCGACACCGCATCCGGCTAACCCTGTTGTCAACGTTGACTTACACGGTAGTCTGTATTATAGTTGTGAAAGAATTGTTCGAAATGGATAGAACGCGGGAGTGTGTGCATTCAAAGGTGTTGAAAAAAAAAGCCCGAACTGGACAGCAAGTGGCGTTTCTCTACAGGCAGGGGACTTTTGAAGCCTTTTTTGCGTTTTTGCATTGTCTCATGATCTGCGGGTTTTCAATCCGGATCCGTGTATTGTACATACTATGGAAGAATCTCTGATGGTAGATACTCTCTCTCAAAAAAAAAACTCAAAAAAAAACTCCTAATGATTTATCCCTCACTTTGCCACCAAGACTACTTCATCTCAGCCTTGCTGTATCCGACGACACTATATTACGAGTAGAGAGCTCACTGAAGTGTGCTGTTCCAAATCAAGATAGCCCTCATTCCTTTGTGGATGCGCTCTGGACCAGAAATATCTCCCCAGAGTCTCTCCTTTCGTCAAGACAATGCTCGAAATGAAGAAACACCGACGCTCTCATCATTTTGGAAGGTGAATGCACATTAAAAAGAAATGACTTGTTACTCATTACATCATGATGAAACCCGTTCCCACCTGCGACCCCTCACCCAATAGGCTTCAGTTTCTTCTTCTTCTTCTTGTCCCCGTCCGTCGACTTGCCTTTCTGAAACGTTCTCCAACTGCTGATTCTCTCATCTCTCGTCGCCTCCCAATCCTGCTCATGCTGTCTCTTTCGCTTCCTCTCTTCCAAATCAGCGTCCTGTTTCCTCAACTCCCTGCCTTCTTCCTGCATTTGAGCCTTCATTTGCCGCCTCCGTCGGTGCTCATTGTCAATCAGCACCTCTTTTGATTTTTCGCGCCACTTCTTGGCAAAGTCACTTGTTTTAAGTTCGGGGCTGTCCACGGTCCATTTGTTTTCGCGGATCAAGAGCATTCGCGCGTCGGCAATAGCTTCGTCCAATCTTTCGCGGTGCTTCTCGTCCATGAGCTCCGTTTGGGCCTTTTTGAGACGGTCGAAGGCATCGGGGGCTTGAGGATTCTTCGTCTTGTCCGGATGGATAAGGAGGGACTTTTTGCGATAGGTGATTTTAATGTCGGACTCGGGAACACCTGGTTGGAGGTCTAGCACGGCGTAGCTGCGCGGTGCGTTCTTGGTTAGCCAATGGTCTTGGAGTTGCGTCGACGTTTCTTCGCGTGTCCGCTTTGAGGTGTCAATCTTACGCATCCAGCCGGAATGCCCTGAGAATCCGATCGATTTCAGCATCCTGCGACGTATGGCCCGTCAGTGGTCACGTTGCTTGACTTTGATGAATCGGGGAGAAGATGGCATGCCTTGTCGAATTCTTTGGCTTCCACTTCAAGGGCATCGAGTGCATCTTTGTCTTCTTTCGAGTCGTCTGCAGCCATTCTGACACGAGTGAGACAAGGGCAATAACAAAGGCGTCGCTTCTTGTCGCCTTGCGAGGCTGTCGTGGACTCATCCGGTTATGTGCACTCACTACATACGGACTAGTAGTAGTTTTGGTTTTGAGGCTGGGGTCCACTTGCATGCCCCGCGGCGATAAGATAACGGGGTGTTGGCGCGGCCCCAGAAAAAAAAGAAGCAAACAAACCACGGCTGCTCGTGCAGTTGTCGACTTTGGTGAATTGCTATGATACTGTGGGCTCCCACTCTCAAACTCGGATCTTCGCGAGAAAAGTGCGAGCCGAACTGTCACAATGCCTCGACGTGCAGCTTCTCCGGCTACCTCGGAGCATGAGCTTGATATTCTCGACTCGTTATACCCCGGAGACGACGAAAACGGGGACCAGACTCATTCGGCCGGCCATCAAGTCGACTTCGATGATATCTTGGACGATGCTCAGGGGGGCGATGATGGCGACGAGGCTTTTATTGCCCTCCAGCAAGCGGCATCCTACCGCAAAAATACTAATTTGAAGGGCAGAACGGTTAAAAAGGGCGGCGGTTTTCAGGCAATGGGTACCAACTACAGTTTCCTCTTCTCTTGCCATCCGTGGCCGCACGTACTGACTGCTTCCATGTAGGCCTCAATGCAAATCTACTCAAAGCCATCACACGAAAGGGTTTCTCAGTCCCCACGCCCATTCAGAGAAAAACTATCCCTCTTCTTCTTGACCGCAAAGATGTCGTTGGTATGGCTCGAACGGGTTCCGGCAAAACGGGCGCCTTTGTTATTCCCATGATTGAGAAACTGCGAGCACACAGCGCTAGGTTCGGCAGCAGAGCTCTGATCTTGTCACCTTCCCGAGAATTGGCCATTCAAACTCTGAAAGTCGTCAAAGAGTTCGCTCGTGGAACTGACCTGAAAGCTGTGCTTCTGGTTGGTGGTGACAGCCTGGAGGAGCAATTCTCCTCCATGGCCGCCAATCCCGACATCGTCATCGCCACTCCCGGTCGTTTCTTGCATTTGAAAGTCGAAATGTCCCTGGATCTCTCTTCTATTCAATACGTCGTATTCGACGAAGCTGACAGGTTGTTTGAGATGGGGTTTGCTACACAACTCACTGAAATTCTGCACTCCTTACCTCCTTCTCGACAGACTTTACTCTTCTCTGCTACTCTGCCTGCATCATTGGTCGAGTTTGCAAGAGCCGGCTTACAAGATCCAAGTCTCATTCGGTTGGACGCAGAAACCAAGGTATCGCCAGATCTTGAGAGCGCCTTCTTTTCTGTCAAGGGGGCGGAAAAGGAAGGCTCCTTGTTACACATTCTTCACGATGTAATCAAGGTTCCCCTTGGCACTCCAGAAGAACCCAAACAGGAAGGGGACAAGTCATCAAAGAAGCGAAAGCGAACGGCGGACAGTGGCTCAGGTAAACCTACGGAACACTCAACTATCGTCTTCACGGCTACAAAACATCACGTCGAGTATCTTGCCAACGTTCTTCAGAGTGCAGGATTTGCTGTATCACATGTCTACGGTTCGCTTGACCAGACCGCCCGAAGAAACCAAGTCGAGGACTTTCGACGGGGCAGGACCAATGTTCTCGTTGTGACTGACGTGGCAGCCCGTGGTATCGATATACCCATTCTAGCAAACGTCATCAATTACGACTTTCCATCACAGCCCAAGATCTTCGTTCACAGAGTCGGTCGAACGGCTCGTGCTGGCCAGCGTGGCTGGAGCTACAGTCTCGTTCGGGAAACCGACGCACCGTACTTACTCGACCTGCAATTGTTCTTGGGCAGAAAATTGGTCCTCGGCCAGGCGGGTGACGAGCCCTCCTTCGCTTCTGATATCGTAGTGGGCGCATTGAAGAGAGACATGGTTGAGGCCAATGTCGAGTGGATGAACAAGCTTCTAACCGAGGACCTGGACATCAACACCCTGCGCGGCGTCGCTGCCAAGGCCGAAAAACTCTATCTGAGAACGCGAAACTCAGCCTCCAGCCAGAGCGCTAAGCGTTCTAAAGAAATGGTATCATCCACCGGGTGGAATCAGCTTCATAGATTGTTTGGAGAAGACGTCGACGGCATTGAGCAAGCACGAACAGACATGCTCGCCAGAATCAGCGGGTTCAGACCCCAAGAGACCATCTTCGAAGTCAGCCACAGCGACAAATCACACGCCGAAGCAGCAGAGATGATGAAACAGCTACGAAAGAGAATCACCCCAAAGAACAGACAACCCAAGAAGCAACAAGTTGATGATCATGAAGACGAAGACTTTGACCTCCCATCATACACTACGCGTAAAAATGCCACCGCAGATGACTCTGACGACGACCCACTGGACGATGAAATGCCAGACATAGAAAAAGCCAACTCCCCCTCAGACGACGACGACGACGACGACGACGATCTCGAAGTCACCATCTCAAATCCTTCCAACAAAAAGGGCAAAACCGACTGGCGCGACTCCGAAGTCTTCATGAGCTACACACCACGCACAACCAACGCCGCCGAGGAACGTGGCTACGGTGTTCACTCCGGCGGGTTCGTCGAAGCAGCCCGCGACGCAACCATGGACTTCACCAACGACGAAACCGCAAAGTCCTTTGGCCAACCGGCCCGGTCCAAGATGCGCTGGGACGCCAAATCCAAAAAGTACGTGTCTCGTGACAATGACGAGGACGGCTCCAAGGGCAGCAGGATGATTACCGGCGAGTCCGGCGTCAAGATAGCGGCGTCTTTCCAAAGCGGTCGCTACGACAAGTGGAAGCGCTCTCAGCGCATGAGAGGTCTACCGAGGGTCGGGGAGACGGAGAAGCTGGGCACGACGCAGGGGATACCGAACGGTGTGCGGTACAAGCATAAGCTGGAGAAGGCACCCAAGGAGGCTGACAAGTATAGAGATGACTTTGAGGTTCGCAAGAAGAGAGTCGCGGAGGCGAGGGAGAAGCGCGTCGGTAGATTCAAGGACGGCATGGGCAGTAAGAAGGAGCTCAAGGGCGCAAGCGATATTCGCAAATCAAGAGAGGAGAAGCAGAGAAAGTTGGCAAAGAATGCTAGACCGCAAAGGAAGAAGTAAGACAGACAGACAGATGGATAGATACCTACCTTCACGAATTGACATGCACATATTTAGTTATTGTGTTGTTTCCAGATATATTCAAGATGAACTGGGTACGAAACAAATGCGCAACAAAACACACGAGCTCAAATGTCTTGATCAAAAAAATTAACTGCTATCATGTAACAATATTCTTGGTATCTGAGCAATAATGTCGTGCGTTATTGCCCTCTTCCCCCCCAGACGCCTTGCCTCGCCTAACATAAAATAAAATAAAAAGAAGAAGAAGAAAAGCCAGAGGATTAGAAATGGTAAGTCACATGGTATTCCATGGTTGTGCTCGAACTCCCAAGTTCGAACGTTTCGCGAATTACAAGCACTGCTCCATTGACCACAGAGACACTCATCATACTATGCCAGAAAACTCGGATTCGAAAGGTTGGTAGAAGAAACGTATCAGAGCAATTATGCTATTGGGTATCGTGGTAGTGATGCTAATGCAATATCAAAGCAACATGGAAAGAGATTCGAAGGAGAAAAGGAGGCGTGATGCATGTTGCCGACTCGTGGTGACCCCCGCATCTGCTCTTGAGGAGGTGCAGAGTCGGCAGGCCAGCCCAAGAAAATGACAATGGTAAGTGTCATCGGGTTTCTTTGCCATGCTACTCAATGGCGTCCATGCTGGCCACCCAATCTCGCACAGCATCACGTAAAATACTTTGGCAATGGCGATCGTGACGGTTGTTCTTTAATCCAACGTAATCCCCGTCTCGCTTGTCGACGGCCTCGCGGAACATGTCTTCAAGAGCAGACAAAATAACCGTCCTGCATTGGGTTCTGGGGGCATTGAGAGCTGGATCAGGCTTTGCTAGCTGTGTAACTTCTGACAAGGTGTCAGGCATCGTACTATCACTCTCAATGCTGTCGTGAATGTCACTGCGGGTTTGCGACGAATTGGTGGAGCTTCCCTTGCTACCATCACCGTTCATGTAAACGACTTTGTCAACGGCGTCCTTCAGGGAGTCATCGCAGCTGAAAATCGACTCCTCGGTCCATTCTTCCTCGAGCTGTGTCTCATAAGGTAGAACCGATGGTGTCAGCATAATGTTTCCAGCAGGGCCAAGAGTGCCCGTGTGGGTACCACCAGCGCGACCAAGCACGGCTTTTGGTCGCACCAGTCTTCTGTATATAATTCGGCTGATTGTGTTGCTAGTCGTATCCGCAATAAGAACGCTGCTGACGTCCACCCATCGTTCCGTTGCTACATGTCCTTGGGGGTTTGTAGGGGCGGGGGTCGGCTCCGCTCGCATAGCTGCTTTAATTTTGTCAACAAGGTTGTCCTGTGGTGGTAATGCTTGAAGTGCAAAATCGGGATGGAAGCGGTTCAACCATCCTGCGGCATTCAAGGGAAGGTCGCCCTCAATGGCGAAACGAGTCTGCTCAAACGTCTCCAAACCATTGGGCAGGCCCAGGGTCGACAGGTATCCGCTACTTGAAGGGGAGCTAATCGCCGACTCAAAAGATGTGATGTAATCAGGAAAGGGGACATCCACATCTATCACGCCGTCCTCGGCATTAATGGACGTCTTGACTGGCGACTCGAACGCGCCATTTGGATCCGGTGTTCGATCTGCTTGAGCAAATGATCCTCGACCTCGGACGCCAGTGAAGCTCTCTCGTGGAGTGCCGACATCACGAGCATCTACCCCTCGACGACGTGCAGTCACGCCGCCATCGATTTGCTCTTCTGGGGACTCTCGGACCATTTCTGAAAGTTTGTCGACACGCCCAAAGCTAGACTTTACGGGCGAGCGAAGCTCAGCGCTTCCCTGGCCGTACGTACCACTGTCCATGGAATCTCGACGACGAGGGTTCCATAAACCCCCTATCAGGCTACCCCATTTTAAGCCTGAGCTAGGAGGCCGCGACACACACCCAGCTTGTCCGCTGCTGTCTCCTCTTTTCAAGGACCGCTTGAGGTCGTCTGCGGCTACACTCCCGCTACTTCCAGGCCGCGGTCTCCTCTGGTTGTTATCGCGCTGCTGAACGCTCGTGAAATGAGGCGTTGTGGTTTCGGCCATGATTGTCGTCGTAGTCGCTGCGCTACTTTTTCGAGTGACGATGTCTGTTCCGGGCATTGGCAGGTTGGTAGTACGGATAGAGGCGGCATCGGACGCTCGTCTTTGATGATTACGATCGATGCCAATCTGCGCAAATTGAGGAGAAACAACTGTCGCGTTTCTCGCACTTTGGCTGGTGTTCCTGGAATGAGACGCTCGTCGCAATCCACTTCGACGATTGATTTTGCGTCGCAGGGATTCTTCCCGAAGAACGGGGATAATGAATGTCGGCGGCGAGTTGGAGTAGCCGCCAATGGATGCAGACATGCTCGGCCGATGCGCTCTAGTGGTGTGAATTTGTTGGTTGGCGGGCAGGAAGGCGGAAAGCAAAAATATCAGTCGACGAGCAGCCATTTTGTCATTGGAGATGATGACGGTGCGTGCAGGGAGGGACAAGTCCTCCTCGTTGCGGGTTCGACGAGCCAAGGCTGCACGTTTGCCGTACGCGGGGCCGCACAAGGCTTGGAGCCAGTCGGTATGAGTTGAGAGGAATCCTGTCAGGAGATTATGGAAGAATGCCGTAAGGCCCAATGGGGCTGCCCATTTGAAAGTCCAAATTGCCTCGTCCCTCCAGATGCCCCATCTGCCTTGACCGGTGACAACACGAGCGGCGCTGACCCCCATGACGATTCTGCTTCGCGCCAAGCCAACTTCGGAAGCAATGTTGATATCGTCGGCGAGGCAATTTGGCCACAGCGATACGAGCTTAGTTGTACTCTTAGGGGGCTTAGCTCGAGGTAACTCGCTTCCGCGTCGGTCGGATGTTGACGGTGTGTGAGAGACAATGTTTGCGTGTGACGGTCCAACATGAGGGCCTAGTGATGCACTGTCTGCTTGCTTCAGCATTGCGTGGATCGTCGTGGCAACCAAGGATTGAAGATGGGTCAAAGTCCGCATGATTATGTCCCAATGTTGGGTTAAAGAGTCAATCCTATCTTCTATGTCAATCGCGTCCGCCGTATCTCCATAGGTAACAGACCCTGACATATTCCAGCCAGCTTTTGTCGAATTGTAAGAAGATGAGAACAAATCCTGGTCATTGTACGATCCTGATTCGCGAAACAACGACTTCGTGGGTAGCGCGGATGAGATTCTGGAAACCACTTGGGGGATTTGTACCACTAGGACTACGGCGTACATTGGAGTGCGTCGCTGTTTTGGTTGCGGCATCTTCTTTCTTTGCGCAGACTCTTTCCCTGGAGAAGGAAAGGGAAATTCGCTACTATCCTCACCCGAATAGTGATTTTGCGGCGTTGCATTGGAGTCAGCATCGTCCACGGCGAGGTTCACAGGGAACAGCCGAGTAATGAGGACTTTTCGCTTATCATTCTGGCGGGAAGGAACCCCTCCTGGGGGATGGCCGGTCCCTAGAGTAGGAGAGATGACCTGTGATGAATAAGACTGCGAAAGCTTGCTTGATCGGCCACTGGAACGGCCGATGGAACTTCTGCCGTCACCGAAAATCGACGAAGCCGCCGACTCGTTCACCCGAGCGTCACTGGGAACCACATGTACCTTTGTTGAAGTACCTTTGTAAGCCATTAGCTCGGAGTTGCCGAAGATGCAGCTAGAGAACGTCGCAAGCTCATCCTTATACTCGCGCGCAGCTCTTTGAAATTCAGTTTCGCTGTGGCTCTGGGTTCGGCCATGAATGGATGCCCGGCGATCAAAGGCCCCTTGGCGAGGTTGCGGGTTTTCAGCTTGAATGATCAACGGTTTGGCGGATTGAGTCAGACTGCCCTTACGAGGGGACATGGCTGCTCTCCTGGAATCCTGGCGAGCAGGTGAGCGATCCGAGGTCGTCGTCGGTTCGGGGGGTGGGTGACTGTCGAATAACAGCGATGCATTCGCGGGCCCAAGAGCGTCTTGCATGACGATGATGCGAACATCCTTAACGTCAAGCTCGACATCCTCACTGTAATCGAAAGCATGGGCAGTTGTCGTTCCGGGAGTAGTTGGGGTAGTAGAAAGTGGGAAAACTTGGTCATTCCGGTGTTGGTAGAGCGCCTGGGTATCCGGAAACAGGAGATTGCGCGTGTGGATATCCTCTTGCACGGATTCGAGAGATAAAATCGGGCGAGATGTGCTGTTACTGTCTGTTTCAACCGAGGGTGAAGCGGAGCCCCCAGAGCCCAAGTGAAGTAATCTTCCCAACATGGCGCGAAGCAGATATAACCTACCATGTAGTGGTTTGGGGGTGGCGGGTTGGGGCCGAGGATGTCGTCTGCGAAGACTCCCCAATGACCAAGAGAATCGCTTTAAATAAAACGATCGACAGCTATCGAGGTCGCAAGAGACGGATACTTCAAGTCCAGTGCGCGGCCATCATCAGAGGCAGCGAATTCAACGACTCCCGTAGTGCATGCATAGTCAACGTGAGCGGGTGTAAAATCCGAGCTCACCAAGATGCTGTTGGAGACGATGGCTTCCTCCGAGTGCAACTTTTGGCTATTCAGCGCGCTGAACCTGGTAGGTGCAGTGCCGTCGGCCCTAGAGAAGAGGAAAAGTTTTACTATAAGTCACTAGCACTTGGAATAAAGTAGACAGGTGGTTGGGAAAAATTGAGGCCTCGAGTCAGTTCTTGCGCAAGCGTCAAGAGACGGCGGTGGAGGCTGAGTGAGTCGACAGCCCAGTGCAGCGAGTGAACAGGACTAGGTAGCCGGTGAAAAGCACCGCGATCAGACAGCGCGCAAAGCAAAAATCGGTGAGTCGAGAGACCAAGACTGGCGAGATTCGAACGGCGGCAATTATAACAGGAAAGAATAAAAGACAACACAAGCCTGTCCGTTTTCGAGGAGGCTTCCTGCACGTGCGTACCGTCGGTGCGACTGCCCGTCCTACTCCGAAGACCGGATGCCGCGGCGCGAGAAGAAGAGCCGGTGAGCGTTGCTTGTACAAGGGGCCGTGGTGACAATACAGAGTGGCGCAGACAAAGACAAAAACGATTGAGTTTGTCGTCTGATGCTGCAACGAGGCCAAAAATCACCCCACGTCCTTTTGCTTTGGCGGTGTCGTGCGGTGAGGAGAAGGGGACAAGGTGTGAAGTTGGCCGTTGATGGAAGAAGGATGGGGTCGAGTGGACGGGAGGTCAAAGGCAGATGAACCAATGATTGGTACGGACTACTCCGAACAGCAGCGTAAAATGCCAGGCAGCTGCGAGCTGCGAGCTGCGAGCACTATACAGGAAAGTGCGGGCAACTGCAGATAAGCGCAGGCAAGGGCAAGTGCGAGGGTCAAAGTGGGCGCGCGGCAGGTTGCACGTCGCAGGTTGCACGTCGCGGGTTGCACGTCAAACATCCAACCCAGAAAGTCGGGTCATGCAGACAAGCCCGGATATTTACATGACGAAACTGTCTGGTGGTCTGGGTCTCTCATGCCAGCGAGGGACCTCGATCCCCAAGCAGGATAATCCGTACGCGTTTTGTTCGTTTTGTTGACGTGCGGACACGCTATTGCGGGTTTTAATCCGTACAGCCGACGAGACCCAACCCAGACCGACCCCACCGCTCGTCCATTGTCGTACGACTCGAGCCAGCCAAATTGCGTGGGGTCCGGTCTTTTGGTGCTCCTGCAGTCCTGGTCCTCGGCGGCTGCGAAGCGATGCAGGCCTGTGGTAATCCGTAATCCGTAATCCGTAATCCGTACGGAGTATATCATTATATATTATGTGTTATGGAGCGAATTTCTTCCAAATGGTGCCACAAATCTTACCGGGCGTCTTGTCTTGGACTCCTCCGCTCACCGTGTTCCGTCTCGACCACCACGTCACTCTCCTCGAGGACCACGCAAACGCTAGGCAATTGATTAGCTATTGGTTTTGGTTTTGGTTTCCATTATTATTAAGCAAGCAAGCACGGGTTGTATTATATTCTTGGGAGCATATCTTTCTGCCATCCTTTCTTTTACGTCGTGTGGAGGAGTAGTCCGTACGGATTACTCCGTCCTATTTCGTCAGGCTCCATTCCAGAACCAAATTGAAGACAACCAGCTCAGGCGTCATTCCTTTAGCTTTCCCGCAAGCTCATGCCTGCCGGACGTAGTTCATCCGTGATGTGATCGGTGATGTGCTACCAGGCCAGGGTCAAGCACACGATGCCCAAAACAGCAACTAGGGGAATAAGAGAGGCGAGGGGAAGACGCACGCAATCGCATCTGCAGCGTGCCCGGTCATGCCTTCAATGTCTCTCATCTAGTACTCACTCCTTGCAAGTTGTACGGACCACATGCATCTCTACCTCGCCCTGCTGCGGGGAAATAGGAACAGCACAATGCTTCCGTCTACTAATATTACTGATAGCTGATATTTTCAGCGAAAAATGCGGTGTGGAAGGTAGCTTCAAACGAGACAGGGCTTGTCGGGAGGCGGGTTCGTGGCTGTTGGGTCGAAAGTTCGATGGTCCACAAGGAACATCCACAAGGGACATGAAAGGGGGGGGGGGTCTTGACGTGCCAGCAGGGCGGGCAAATGGCGCAGCGTTGTGATCTGCTACAATATGCGTGTGCAACAGACTGATGATGGATGCAGAGGAAGAGGGTGCAAAAAGCAACTAAATGGCAAAGTTGTTCACGAGGTCGACATGCCTGCCCCCTTCCCCTGCTTGCCTGCCTCGTGCCTGCCCTGCAAATGGACTTTCCGTGTAAAGTGCCGACGATCAATGCGGAGTAGTGAGCTTCGGATGAAACCCTGGCCATGACAACGGGTTCGGTGTGCGACTGTGTTTGTTGGTGGGATGTTGGAGTAAAATAATAGCGTCCGAAGTCCCTGGCCGTATCCCGGCCGTATCCCGGCCTTGCCTGACGCCTTTGATCTTTGGATAATCATCTTTTTTGTGGCAAACACGGCGGTTGCTCAACGACAACGCCCGGCAAGCATGGGTCTCTGTTCAAAGGGCTTGGACCTGGCAAGCACGCAGGGTAAGCAGGACTTCACGAACCAGCACTTTTTAGTCCGTACTTCGCTGTCAAATGCTAGTATATGCTCCGCGCTGGGTAGTATTATTACGGAGTACGTCGGTATGGAAAAAAAGGTGTATGGTTTTGTTGGCATCACAGGAAGCGTCAACAGGTAATTAAGTTTATTTGCGGCAGGAAAGAAAAGCAACTTCCACGAAGACTTGTTCTTTCCTGTGATGCTAGAAAAACATATGAATTTGAGGATCCATGTGGTGAGAGGGGGATTGAGATGGTGTTAACATTGGTTCCTCCACCCCCCCAGGGAAATTGAGGTAATCTGAAGTAGTATTATGGAGGCGCGTTAGCTACGGAGTAGACTACTTGAGAATACAAGCATCCTTTATTACCACCCAATCAATTAGTTGGCACTTTACAGATATCTAATTATGTAGCCCGTACTCCGTAATCCGTAGTGGTCTTCGAATGAGATCTGGCCGTTACATCCCGGGCACATAACAAGGTATGTAGACGGAGTAGACGGAGGCAAGCTGAGCCGCCTTTGCGAGGCACATGACCGCACAGGAACAATAGAGATTTGTGAACGTCACAGGAATGCGGCCCCCATACACAACAAGAAGGGAAGGGCGATTCACACGAGAAGACGTTTGACGTGCTTTCCACGAGCCAAACTATCAAATCATCAGTACCCCGAGTGACGAGTGACGATATCTTTGCGGCAACAAGGCCTGGATTCTGCTCATGCCCTCGGCAAAAGCACCCACCCTCCTCCCACTGACCATGTCCCCGTTCGCATTCTCCAACGCCCCGACATCTTCCAACCTGCCCACCTCGCACAGCAGCAAACACCGCAGTCGAAACCCGGCTTTCCAGGAAAACATGTCGCCGTGGCTGTGGCCGCCCACTCCGCAGCCCTCGGCCCTGCTCAAGACGCAAACACTCTCTGCGCCATCGCCATCGTGGCCGGAACGGCCGGCGTATTCCATGAAGGTCCACCAGCCAGAGTAGTCGCGGTCGAAGCACCGTCTTGCATCTCGATGGAGCAGGTGCCACAGGAAAGCTGTCCAGAAGCGATGGAACAGGGCAAAGGACTGCAACTCGGACCGAGGTTCAAAGAGCTGGTCACGCGGTCGCCAGTGATGGAAGAAGGCCTGGCACGAGTCCTCTGCCGGCTGGGTGACGCCGTGTATGATGGCACAGTCTAGATCCTGGGACTGCGCGGGTGACATTTCCGTGGGCGAGGATCAGGCCCCCCCCCGATTCCTCCATTGACATTGGCCATGGCAAAGGGCCCCATTCTGACGAGGGACAGCGAAGCCAGCTTCGGTAGGCTCCGTAGGTCGAGGCCGAGGAGGCCGGACCAGAGTTCCTGCGATGCCTCGCAAAACGCAGCATGGTGAATCTCGTCTCTGCGCAGCCCAATGAAGGGATCCAGCACGCTTTGCTCCGTCTGCGGTCTGTGGTCCACCGTGTTCAAGACCCCCGTGTACGCCCAGTCGTCAAACATGGTCATTACATCACTGTCGTAATGGATGAAAGGGACGTCGAACCGAACAGCAACGCTCACGTCCCCTTCGTCAGGACATCGGACTCCCGTCTCACAATGGACGTGTCTGCGCCCGGGTCTGTGAAACCTGGGAAGCCACGCGCCTCGTGATTCCCGACATGTATGGAGCAAAGGAAAGATGACTTGGCTCCTCGGATGAACGATATATCTCACGCGCCAATCGGCATGGTTCGCCCGCTCACACTGCCGTCTGGGCTCACAGCTTGCATCGCGGCCTCTGCTCCATTGGACGCACTCTTTCCAGCATTCGCGGCAGGGTACTTGCCCGATTAAGCGGGTAGGTGGCTTCACGAGCTCCCATATCGTGAGGCGAATTTCAGTGGGCAGGCGCAGAAAAGGGACGAATTGATGGGCCTCATGAGCCATGTGAATCATGAAATAATCCTGTTTGACCCTTGTTGTGGTGGCTGGCCAGGGTGAATTCAAATTCAATGCACGCACACGCCTGATGAAGTAGTAGACCAGACGTTTTGGAATCCTGAGGGGATTCCAATTTCAGAATGAGACTTGGGTTTGGGGGGCGCTTGCGGTCCCGTTAGGATTTACACCCGGAGACCGATGCATTGCCGAGCGGATGGCACGTTGGGAAAAGAAGGGGAGGACGTCGTATTGTTCTTCTTCTTCGGTAGATCTTCTTGGTGAGGGGTAATGGGAAGGGGAATCGTGTTCTGGGGTATACTTGCATTTTTTGCTGCGTGATTTACGAGGTTTGGGGGGGTGAATGAAAACGATGTAAGCGGATGATGGGCGTGAGATGTGACAAGATGTTTCAAATATGGAACTGGCTGAATGGGGAAGATGGAGCCAGATGAGCTTAGCGCGACCGAGTAGTTTAACAAAGTAAATTGCGGGAGTTTGAGGAGCATGAGATGGGTGACAATGTTGATTGTGAATGACAATTCGATGAAAGCAAAGATAAAAAGGGTACATCTCGAATGTGTCTCATGAATTCCATGCGCAGCCCCAACGTCTCGATATTTAAAGTTCCCAAACTCTGTGCAATGGTGTACACGAGCGTCTCCTGCTGACCATTATGTGCAACACCGCATCCCAGAACAAACACTACTGCAAATCAGTTGGCAAGAACGCTGATTGATTCGGCGTTCTCGAACAGCTCCTTCACTGACATCCGAAGCTGATTCTGCGCGCTCCACGACCGCCAGAGGGGAAGCTTCTGGCTGGAGCGTTGCTGAATGAATGCCGTATGCGTGCAAGCACTCCATGATGATCATTGCCTTTTCAGTAAAGTTCTTGAAGTTTCCATCATCAAACACAATGTGCGCTGTTGCGACAGATTTTCTTTGGTTGAGGCGCCAGATGTGAAGTTCGTGTACGGATTGAATCCCGTCAATCTGATCTTTTTTATTAGTTGCGCTAAATTCGGTGTCTGCCAAATGTTTTTGGCAAAAAAAAAAAGAAAAAGAGAGAGAAAAGAAAAAAAATAAGGAAAGAGGAAAGGAAAGGGAGGAAAGGAAAGAAACAAGGCTGCCAACTACTCACCATTTCAATATCATGCTTTATATCCTCCGCGTCAATGCCGCTGGGGGCAACCTGCAATAATATGCTACCGCTGCTCTTCGTCAAAGGCACAGCGGTAAGAAATATCATCATGGCAATGAAAATGCCAACGGAAGGGTCGGCATAGTATCGCGCTGGGCTGTCCGTCTTCCAGATGATGAGCGCAGCGATGATGACGCCAACGTTATTGATGGCGTCGCCGACGACGTGAATGAAGACGCCGAGAAGACCGAGATCTCTTTCGGGCTTAGAGGGCATCGCGGCGGCGTGTTTGTGATCATAGTGGCTGCTTGTTGCCTGCAAGCAAATTCTTAGCTGGGCTATCTATTGGATCCATACAGGGTGGACTTGATTGTAATTTACGGAGTTCTTTCTTGCTTCTGTGTGGACTCCGTTGTCGTCTGAAAACACAAGAATTCCGTCGTCATCTGACGGGGCGGCTTTGTCATGGATGTTTTCTTCGTGAGCGTGATCATGATTTGAGTGACTATGACCATGCCCGTGATCATGATCGTGTTCTTGAGCAGCTCATTAGCACGGTTCCTAGACCTCCCACACACACGGAGATTGTTTACCATGCAAAAATGACATGACCAGTAAGTTGAGACCGAGCCCGACACAACCGATAATAAAGACAATCTTTGGCTGATCGATGTCTATATCCTGATCAGACAACTGCAAGTTCGCCTCGTTAAATAGAGGGAATACCTACGAGGGCGGTCTGTCAACCTCTCTATGGCTTGCACAAGAATACTGACGCCTAGAGCCAAAAGAAAGACGCCATTGAAGAACGCTCCAAGGAGTGTAGCTCTTTGCCAGCCAAACGTGAATTTTTTAGGCGGCGGTTCGGATCTTTCTGAAACCTGCCGACATGTTAGTTTCGATGGCACTATGCATCTTCGCTTAAGGGAAGCAACAAACCATGAGGGCCACCAATGCCACCACGAAACCCACCAAATCACTGAGCTATTGGTAGTCGAATTAGTCCATGTTTATAACAGACAGTAAAAAAAAAGTTTCTGTGTGTGAGAGAGAGTATCAATTACGTAGTGAAAGGCATCGGCGACGAGGGCAAGAGAATGCGTATATAGCCCAACTATCCAAGTCATGTATGTACGTCAGCTGACCGTATCCCGAAAACCAGAGTCAGAACAAGAGAGGTCGTACTCACCTATAAGTTCTGCAACAAAAAAAGCGGCTGATATGCAGATAATTGCTATCAGGCGTTGTTTCCGAGTGATTTTAACGACAGCCATCATGTGCGAGGCTTGTCAATGTGAATAAGGGACGGGAAAAGCAATACATCCAGGCTCAAAGATTGTCAAGTATTGACGAAGAAAAGAAAAAAAGATCAAGTGTCAAGCAGATGCGGCCAGCTGGACAATTGACACATGTTCGGCATAGCCAAGAATGAGAAGCTGGGGCCTTTGGAGAGACATATGAAGCTGGGATAACAGAAATCAAAGTGGAAAGAAAGTCAAGTTAAAATGCATTCGACAAGTCTGGCTCCAGTCATTTTCCTGTGTAGCATTCCTGCGTAGCAGTGAATAGGCGGTATCGGGGGGATCTACCGTTGTACTCGAGATGATTCGAATATGCGAGGTAGCTGGATCGTGGATCGGGAACCTGCCCCATTTGGCCGACGCGAGGCTGCAAGGGCCGGGGTCCAAGCCGGCATTGCATTAAAAAATGGTGAAAAGCGTCTCTATTTGGATGCTGCTTCGTTGTTTAAACATGCTTGGGTAGGTGATTTGCAGGAAGGCGGCGCAAACGTATCCTCCAAGCAAGCACAAGGCGGGTTGGTCGATATGGCCCCCATCTTAGGTCGTTGTGATCAAACGTTTCCGGGAACTCGGCGTGGTGGGCTGGATTCGGGTGAGCTACGTTACATACAAGTTCAGAGAGGAGACAAAAGCCAAGAATACGGCTTCTGGAGTTGCACGAGTACGGGTTTGCTGCGGCAGTACTACGCTGTATGTTTGGTGTTTGAGCACATCACGGAATCACTTCGCCCGGACGTTGATCCATCAAATGGAACTGGACGGAAACCTGCGTCGATTTCGGCAGGCGGTGGGGGTCTGGTGGGGGCGCAACACCACTGACAGCCTGACAGGCTACTGCGTCAGTGTCCATTCTGCCACAACCAACCCGCGCCATGATCATCAACAACGCTACATAGATTGTAGCTGCAACGCCAAGTACCAGCTCTGCCATGTACGATCCAGCTCCGACGCATCGTACCAGACGCATGCTGAGATGAGAGCCAAACCACTCAATGTCTCGATATGCTGCGCCCAATCCCTTCGGCCCGCGCAGGGGGCCGCGATGGTCCCACCTTCATCAATCTGCCTCTGTGGGCTTTGACCGCGGGTCAACCGAGTCGCCAAGCTCTCCGGGCAGTACATCGACGCATTCAACATTTCGAGAGGACAAGAGGCGCAAGTCGGAGCGATGCTGCACCATCTCCGTGAATGATGGATACTCCAAGGACGAGGCTCTGCTCAATCTGGATCACTTCGCTGGTCATGTCTTGCCAGGCATGCTCATGGCAATTGTGCCATTGAAAGGTGATTCTAAGAATAATGCCAGTGGCTATGTAAGCGTGAACAAACAGGTCGTTGAGCACCTAGATCACTCTAGAATCGCATCAAGCACCTTCGGTGATCATGAACATGATCTTGGGTACACCTTCATTTTCGTAGCAAGGGACATGACCAAGGAAATGAAGGCCCGTCATCCAGATGTAGAGGTGCACATTGCGAGACATATTGCCGACGCATTTGGGTTGAAAAGGGGCTCTCAAGTTCTACTACGACCAGTACGTTCACAATTACGCTGTCCACGGTACGGGATGCCCTGTGATGGTTACATGTCTGGCTGACAGTCTCAAACAGGTTGACAGTCATCACCCTGCCGTTGAGGCAACGCATGTCGAAATCTCCTTCAAGGACCAGTACCTTTCAAGAGCTGACATGTGGAGATTGGCTATCGGAGAGCTGACGCAGAGAACAGTGTACAAGGGCCAATCCATATTCTTCTTGGGTACAATCAAAGCCCAGATTACTGCAGTCTACGTCAATGGCCAGACTGTCCATTCCGCATTCTTTGCCAAAAACACTCGGCCAATCTTTCGCAGCGAATCAGCAAAATATGTCCTGTTCATCCAGATGGCGCGGGAAATGTGGGATTTCGACCCGGAGGCCTCGGGAGAAATCATGTTCAACAAAGTTGTCAACGGCTTCTTGCCTGCCTTGTTTAAACGATGGGCAGTGCTCAAGGTGAAACATCTCGTCAGTATCGTCCTATTTGCTCGCGTAGAGTATGATACTGGCATAAGTGCAGACCTAGTGAACAGCTCCTCGTTGAATGAGTACTACACTGGGCTGCAGCCGTCGGGAGATCGTCGCCCATACAAAGATTTTTATCGCGTAGTAGTAAGCGAGATGGCAAGCGTTGAATGGACCACCATTCTGTACCAGCTAAAGAAGGAATTCAACTATTTTCGCCGAGACATCAGCTTGCATCACCAAACCGCGAAAGCCTTCAACCACGCGCCTTCTGAGGATGAGAGTGGCAAGGATGGAGTGCCTAATCCAATCAAAGCTGAATCATCCCTTTCGATTTACGGAAATGTCTTGGAGGCTATCAACATGGCAGCATCTCAGTTTGCTCACGACTACATAGACCGAGACCTTACGCGAACAGGAATATCAATCGCCGTCATAACCCCTGGACCTGGTGTTTTTGAGGTCGACTATGAGACATTGCGACGAACAACGGAAGCCCTCGTAGGAAATGGAATTGGCTTGGACCTAATATGCATGGGGAGCATGCCCTTGCACTCCACGCCGCTTTTCAAGTACCGCAACCCCCAGTACTCTGATGATGGCCGTGGAGGGCAGGGGAACGCCCTGTCCAGATCATTTCACAGCCGGGATAGCACACCAAACCAGCCCACTCCAGTCATTGGGAGCTACAAATCTTTCTCCGGGTCATTCTCCCCCACGAAAGCCTCCAATCTTGCGGGCAGAATCGAGACGCTTGCCTTGATGGGAGCCAGCGAGATGTACTGCTATGCTTTGCCCCAGTGGCTGCATGTCTCGTACTGGACTGGAGCCAGCGAAGATTCATTATCATATGCTGGCATTGCACTGGCTGTGTCGAATCAAGTCGAACAGGAAGATGATGGTTGGTTCAGGGTAAGATGTCGCATGTATGATTTGCAAATGCGAAGTATCTTGGACGCAAATGAAATCGAGACTGCACCGTTGCAAACCGACCCCAACTATCCAACGCACAGCATCCAAGCAAGTGCTGTCACTAAGCGACGCATGGATCGTCTGGGCGAAACACTATATGTTCCTAGCAAGAACCACCCTGAAGCATTGTTTGATCACGTATACGGTTACCAGAAGTTTGCACCTGATAAGCTCGCGCGTACAGGAGAAAAGTTACTTTGGAAGCAACTGCAAGAATATGACGATGCAAAGGCAAAAGCCACCATAGGTCGCCATCACAACCACCACCGTCGCTTGTCGAAGAACAAGACTGAACTTGAAGATGCGACCCGAAAACAGCAGACTGATGATGCTTCTGCGCTGGGGACATCCCTTCCTGAAAGAAAAGCTGCTGCGTTTTTGCAATCCTCTAGGAAACTTTCGTTGAGCACAGCCGAAATCGAAAAACCCATTCTATCGACACCAAAGCCCGCAACTGAGGCAGCTCAGGCCAACACTACATCGAAGAAGGCGTATTCGATTAAGAAACCCAAATTCATGCGGCAAATCAGTCTTGGGCAGCGAGGATTTGGAGTAGCAGCACCAAAGGTTGTCGCGGCCGAGGTCAAGGTTGAGACTGTCAGCGCGGCGGCTGTGTTGTCGACCAACTCGGGACCGTCTTCCAATCCCCGTTCATTGTCGGATCTCAGACCTTCGACTCCACAAACCATTACGAGTCGCCCGTCCTCAATGTCAGTGCCGAGACGAAAGTCAGAGACAATTGATACCACAATCGATGGAATGCCTGCGACGCCGAGTATTCCAATCTCGAGAGATGGCTTTAGTAGGCCGAGTACGGCAATTAGCCAAGTGAACGTGAAGTCGCCGTCTGTCTTACCCGCCAACCCCGCGATTCGTCGCGAGAGGCGTCCAGAGGATAACGACGTCCGCTTCTCCAACGCACTGCGAGCAGAAGATGCTCAGAAAGTATACACTAGCAAACTAAGAGCCGGCGTCGTTCCAGAGTTGCCGTCCACGCTCTCGCCAACTACAGCCATCACTCCTTGGCTGACGCTGCTAAATCCTTCCAACCCCGAAAGCTACAGAATCGATGACACTGTCCTGTACAGTCGGTGGCAGCACGTCTTTCCACGCACATCCGACATGAAGGTCCAGAAATGGAAGACGCTCTGCTGTCCCGCGGCTGTGCCGTTAACAACAGAGTACTTTCCATCCAAAGCACAGTTTGATGCTGAGTACCAGAGGCATCCTTACAACGTGGATCAAAACGTGGATGACGATATTGTCGACGAACCCAAGTCTCGCAAAGAATTCATGAAGGAGCTCATCAGCATGCGCTTTTCGCAAGGATTTCAGGTCGTTGTTGGGCCATTGGTGGCTCGCGCATTTGGCCAGAAAGTGATCAAGATTGCAGACATATTTTCTCGTGATCAGCCCCTCGATGATGGGACCAATGTCTTCATGTCTATGGGAAACACCATTCATCAGCTATCATGCGTTAATGGCACAGAAGTCGAAGTGAACATCTACCTGCGGAAGCCTACTGATTCGACGCCAGAGTCTCAGAACTTTCCATCGACGTACAGGCCAGCTATCCGGACACATCTGGACTCTGAGTACGAGACTCGATCAATAGATATTCTTACACCCAAACCAGACAGGAACTGGAACACAATTGATTCTTATCTCGCGGGCCACTACGACGAGATGATAGACAGCTTGAGGTTTTGGCGAGCAAGATTTGTTCTCATTCCGCTGAGCCCGCGCCATCTATCGATTTCCCGTGCTCACACTGGTGATAATCCGGAAGAGCTCCGTATCGAAGGGATCAAAAAGCTGGCCCAGCTGTGGCAGCGCAATCGGTACGTGCCGCCGGCAGAGCGCAGATTTCAAGCAGCTGTAAAACGTCGAAGCGCCATAGACATTGTATACAAGACCGAAGATCTATCCGCGGTGATCGCCGCTGAGCTTGAAACCTTGCCACTCGTGGAAAACCTGGAGGGTAGCCACCGCAAGAAACAGCTCGTCACTAGGAAAGAGCGATTTCAGCGGACAAATCTCAATCTTGCAGCGTTGGCAGATGCTATGCAGCAACCAGTGGAAAGTGGCGGAGTGCCGCTTCGAAACCGCCGGTGGCATCTCAGGATGCATACCGCCGCTTTCATAGGATCAGACATGACCACTTGGCTGCTGGACAACTTTGAAGATCTTGATAGCCGAGAAGAGGCTGAGGAGCTTGGAAATGTACTCATGGTCCCCAACGACCCGAAGTACAAGGAAAAGGAAAAAGACAAGGACAAGGAGAAGGAGAAGGACGGAACAGAGGGCAAGTCTGATAAAGGAAGAGGTCTCTTCGTTCATGTGGAAAGACGTCACAATTTCCGTGACGGCAACTACTTCTATCAGATTGCGCCCGAATTTGCAAAGTCTCGACCTGGATGGTTTGGCGGAGGCGGACGCCGAGATGTGTCATCCCCTGCTCCTCCATTGTCGTCGGACGACAGCCGTGATTCGCCTCGCCCTAGTATACCACGGCCACCGGCTTCGAATGATGCGAAGTCACCGGCATCCTTTGGTCTTCCACCTGGATCGAGTCAAGCACTTAAAAACCGCCCGCGGGTTATGCTCAGCAAAATGATCAGGTACGACGTTGATCCACGAAAGAGATCGCAACGTCCAGAGCGAATAGACTTGCACTATGATCGCCTTCATAACCCGGACAACTGCTATCACATCCGCATAGGCTGGATGAGTGCGACGTCTAAGCTAGTTGAAGACACATTAGAAATCTGGGAGCGAGAAGCCAGCCAATATGGCCTTCGGCTGGTCCAGGTACCCATCAATGAGGCGTGCCGCATCACGGAAACCAACCCGTTCCGTAAGCCATACCTGATTCAACTCGCGATTCGGCCACCACTCGAGCGACCTGAGGCATACTATGATCCCATTTCCCTGAGCCTCCAGGCCGGTCCAAGCAAGAGTTTCTATCAGACAGCCATTCTTAAAAGCTTCGACTTTGTCCTCGACATGGAGGCTGCAACCAACTTCCCCTCTGACGTTGATGTGCGCTGCTCATGGGGCAAGCCCGAGTTCAAATACACGCAGTACATTCATCGCTCGGGCGCACTCCTCGCACAAATCACCAATGAGGGAGACTTCTTGGTCCTCGCCAACAGACTCTACAACAAACGCACCAGTATTGCTCGCGACAAAGAGCTCCGCAGCCAAGTGGTCCACCCTGAACCATCGTCATCTCTCCCAAACACCGGCCGTGCCATGTCTCATACCCCGTCCTCCTACGCGGCCGGCCACACCATGCCGGCGAGTGGCAATGCCTCCTCCTCTGATGCTTCCGCACTAATCGTATCGCCGCAAGTACGACCTGCCTTCCACCACTTCTCCCCTGCTACCCGACCCGTCGACGCTCCCGTGGCGGGATGCAAAGTTCCCTACCATGCTGCAGCCCTTTCCGAACCCGAAGCCCTCAAGGTGGAATTGGAAGTCTTTTGCCACAATGAGGTGGCCCTGACGGCATTCTACAAAGATATCTTGGAAAAGGGGCAACAGCGACCCCACGGGACGCCCACATCCACAGCAACGACTCACTCGATGGCGGGTCTAGAATCCGTCCTTGAGGCGAGCATTCCCTCACTGGGTCTCCCACCAGGCGTGCTGGGTGAAAGTTCTCCGGGGGGGAATGGACACTCTGCTTCCGCCATGGCAAGCATGCGGATGAGTAGCCCCATGGCGTTCCTTAGGAGAGGAAGCGTGCAGTACGATGGAATGGGTTTAGGGTCGAAGGGCAAATAGGGAAACACTACCCAAAAGGACGTGATGCTAGCCCAAACACGCGCGCCCGTCTCGAAGAATTTGGCGGATAACGCTTATTCAAGGCTGATTTTAGCGTGTTTTTTTTTTTTTGGTAGAGACAAGTGAGATGAAATAAATAGATACAGATGATCAATCAAGCGGGAAAGAGGTAATTCTTATCTCGCATTCTTATTCCCAAATAAATACAAATAATGACAGACCATAGAAGCGCTGGGTGAAGAATAACAGGATTGACATGAAGAAAAGGATGCGTCTGGCATGGACTTGAGGGCTGCAAGAACGCCGCGCGCATGCATTAGCAAAGATTAAAGCCATGAATATATCATCCCGTCGATGTAATCGACAACAGCCTTCTGCCGTGAACCCCCCCCCCCCCCCTTTTTTTTTTGGCTGGACCGTTACAACTTCACCGTTGGTTTCTCAACCTAGTGCGCTGCGTCATGACCCTTCTTATCCATTATTTTTGTCATGACTGCAATCCCTGCTACTACTAACCAACAACGCGCCAGAAGCCCGATTGATTGCCTGGATGGTTCTGTCATTTTCTCCGGACGCGATAAAGAAATGTGCATAGAGTTTCGGCGCAAAAGGATCCTTTTTGCAACTTAAAAGTTAGAGTTTGGCGTCGTTGTACAATCTGGAAGGAAGCCTTTGGCCGTTCTGATGTAACTTGACCTGACCTTGACAACGTTTCGTCTGGGCTGACTTGTCACGCGGTGGCTCCTTCCTTCCCGCCCACGCGCACATCTCTCACCGCCCGCCCCGCTTGCCTTCTACCAGTGCTTAATACAGTGTAGTAGAAAGTGGCAGTTGCGATGTCGCGCTTTCCGCTGCCGCCCTCTATTACTTGGGTACTGGTCATGATCCGTCACAGCAGCACACGGTCGTGCTCCCAATCCTTTTCGAATACAACTTATATCAATTGGCATTTTCAACTTCCCAAGCACTCGGATCCCTTCACCCCTCGAACTACCCAAGATGGCGCCACCAAAGTCCTCACGGGCTGTTGCCGACGATCACAAGGCAGACTCTGCTGCTGCCAATTCCAAGGAGAAAGGCAGCGAGGGCAAACCAACTTCAGCAAAGATGCGCCGAGGTGCTAGCCAGTCCAGCGCTTCACAGCTTCGCGAAGCAGCAGCGGTTGCGCCCACATCAGCTCCGTCGCGAAACATCACCGAGCCTCAAGCACCATCGGTAGGCACCCACTGACTTTTCCTCCTTGCGCTGCCCGGTCGCCGAGGCCAAGCCTGCTGGCTTTTCTGTGAAGACTTTGCTAACACAATGCCGCCCGGTACAGATGAACTGGTCGTTGTTTGAACGTGAATCTCTACATTCCTATTGCCGCGAGCATCAACTGAGCGCCCCTACCGCCTTCGCCAGCAAGTTCCATCACACTGTGCTCTCGCGTCCTGGCAGCATCGGTCAATACTCCCCAACGATGATCCGAAAACAGCAGGCCCGACGGCAAAGCAAATATGGTCTTGAAAAAGCTGTTAGGAAGCATTTCAATGGCCTCGGCATACAAGAGAACGATGTTATAGTCGACTTCATCTACAAAGTACGGAGTCAAAAAATGTTCGGAGGGGCGGACCAAATCGGCAGCAAGGGAAGGTTTCCGATCACTAGGCATCCTGGGGCTGCATTGTAATTTTTCTTCAGGCGTTGATTGAAACTTTGGCGATCATTATACGGCGTTTGCGGATATATGGGTGACGTGGTTGGAAAAGAGGCTTGGCTGTCAATGACGGTAAGCATCCTTAGTCGTCCATCTCGACTGCCTGGAACATGTTATTTTATTACAGTACAGCATTGGGCTGGGACCATGGGTTCTTTGAACACAGAGCTCCCTGAAAGCTCGCCATTGCACATTATGAGCTTCAGAGATATGCGATATACCCTGTTTAGCATTAGTCATATCGAATACTGCTTTTTTCATCTGAATTTGCAGAGATGGAGGTATCGAAAGTATCCACTCTAATGTCACGTCACCTGCAGCGTGGATCTCGGTGGGTACCAAGAACGATGCTAAATATCATGGCAGTGATGAATGAGAAGGTACGTGACTTGTATGATGGAATTCCGCCGCAAGGGAGTGAATATTTGAACGTTGTACGGAGTACATGGCATGGAGAATTGGCTGCCTTTTGTTCGTCTTCCGGTCTCGTCCTCCCGCCCTTTGTTTTCTCATCAGGTCTTGTTGCTGTTGCCCTTATTCTTGTGCTTATTCTCGTTTTACTGTAATTGTTCCTCTCTTAACACTGCTCTTCTGTGTAATTTCCTTGTTTCGCCCGTCGAAAGTGGCCAAGTCGTGCACGCCAGGTGCGAGCAAACGCAGAGCAAACGCAGACAGCAGTGACTCGGGCTGAGCCAATGAAGGAAGGGCTGCCACAACTAGACGTCTAGACAATACAAATACTCGGTCTCCCTACCTGATTGTTTTCCTCTGGGGTTCTCCTTCTGCACACCTACTTTACTTCACACCAACTCTTCCCCCCTACACTCATACTACATCAACTTCTCTTACCCTACTAGTTCTCGGCATGTATGCAATTTGCATGGCCACACCTCTTTCCTACGTCTAGACTATCGCGTCGCCATGGCTCTCCAGTTTCGGGCCCCGGCTGATGATGGTTTGCGATCTCTTGACAAACAAAAATGGAGGCGTACCGGGAGGATGTCTTCCACACCACCGGGCTGCTCATGGCCTTGGTGGTGTGGGGGGACCTGGCCCAGCTGCCGCACCACGGATCAGAGCATTTCCCCCATGTGCCCGGTAAGAGGGCGAGGAAGGTCGTCCCGGGGGTGGACTACGTGGGGGCAGAGGAGTTCTGCCTCTACTTCCAGCACTGGCTCAGACTGTGCTGCGACCTAAGGCTGTCCAGGTACCCCCACCCATTCCGGGTCATCCGCCTTATATCAGAGGCGGTCAACACACGACAATGGATGAATGCAAGCTTGACACCGCATACGCTGAATACTGTCAGCAGTATTGGTGCGGCCGGCCATGCTCAACAGAATAAGGACGGAGCACTTCTCCGCATCAAACCTTTCCATTACGAAATAATGTTGGAAAAGGACCGGCAGATGGAGCAGCAAGCCAAGAAAATCGAGATGGTGGCCCAGTTTGTGGCAGACCACTTGTCGAACAAGCGCTACATTTCTCATCTCTCCAAATTTGGAGCAAACGTGTACGTTCCCTTTCCTCACGTATGCGTACATTATGTTAACAATATGCAGGTGCGGTGTTAAGAAATTGAATGGCCACCTTTGTGGCCATACGATTGCCGATGGTAGCTCTGGCCAGGTATGTTACATGTCATACGCATATGTAAGGTATATTCTCACTCTTTTAGATGCATGTCACAGCACGTGACACGATTGGTAGCTTATATAATGGCCCACAGGGGGCCAACTAGATGAACAAGACAACCTTTTCCCACAATCCCTTGACAATGCATCGGCATCTTCAGCCAGACTGTCACGTGACTATAGCACGATAGCTTATATGTGCCCCACGGGCCAGTGTCACAGCACGTGACGATAGCTTAGCATATAAGGGCCCACAGGGCACTAGGTTGTAACAAAAGAGACAACCTTTCCTACGATCCCCTGACAGTTGGTAGCAATTGCACGCAACCAGAACCAGACCCAGCCAAAAGAAAATTTTATCATGTTTTATTATAAATGTCAAAAGAGACGCCGGATAAAAGCGTGATCACAAAAGCACAACGATTGCATCGATACATCAATGCAGCCGAGCCAGAGATTGCAGAGGGCCAGAGACAATTGGTCGAGCATTTGGCGACAAACTTTTCCCCGTTCGACTTCGTAGCCTTGATCGCCCTTGCTCGCAAAGCCACGATGCCCTGGCGAGGACTTTGATTGCGAATTTGTACGTCACCTGCGAAGATGATGGTGGCATTTGTAAATTCGAAAGAAAGGGAGAAAGCTGGAAGGCGGCACATCCTTACCTACACGAGAATCAAACAGTTTGGGGTTGATGGGCGCTTCTTCAACACCACATGCGCGATTTAGTCCGGGGCGGATCACCTCATGGCATCTCCATGAGCTGCGGAATACAAATGAAGCTCTGCAGAGAGACGCTGAGGACCAGCGCGCGCTGACCTCGACGCCTCGTACCGCGCCTCCAGTCCAGCGACGTCCCCGTCAACGGACTTCTCTAATGCGTGCTTGTAGTGCGACGTCGTCTTCAGGTCAGGTCGGCTGGCAGGCCATTCTCAAACTCTGTGACGATCTATATCCAAACAAGCATCGGGGGCCGGATATCACGAACCTGCGAGTCCAGCGAGAACAGGAATCGTTCACCAAGGTGCTCCCCACGGCGTACCTCGACCAGTATATGACCAACCGGGACCGTGAAAGGCAGACGGGCCTTTTTTATTCCCCGTCTTTCGGATGCTACCGACGCGCAAGCTCTCATGGTCGCTCAACAGACGACACCTTTCTTTTGGTTATCGGATGCCTCCAATCACCGAAGGAAATTCCACACATACCTCATCATCAGAATTTGCAATAAGAGCTGCTCAGACACAACCTGGCTTTGCGGTAGCGGTGGCAATACTTCTGATGCTGTTTTGGGGGTCTCGGGACTGGGTCCCTCTTCTTATCTGTCGAAACGCTTGTATTGACTTGGCCCTCACACGTGGACGGACGGGTGCGGGATGACATGTACAGCGACAGCTATGACGACCCAAGGAGAAGCGTTTTTTTTTTTTTTTTATGCTTTTTGAATACCCAATATAACCCTTTACGTAATCTCAATTTAGTCCCACAGATTACGGTGTACTTGATGATTTCCATGACGATTCTAAATAACAAAGAGCGACGCGACGGCCCAACCTACACCTTGGACTCGGGATCAATATTCGCCTTCAAATGCTCACAGATACTCACAATCTCCCCATCCCTCTTCCTCCTCATGACGCCCTTGAGCGTGGCCAGCCTCTTGCCCACCTGCATTGCCTCGGTCTCAATGACGACCTCGTCACCCATGGGGACGGGACGGAAGTACGTCACGTTGAGGTTGCGCGTGACGCCGAGGAACTGCCAGAACCCAGGCCTGCTGATGAGAACAAGGGGAATGGTGGTGCACAGGTCGAAGAGCGTTGCGGCGGCGGCGCCGTGCAAGTTGCCCAGGCGGTTGCAGTGGTCGTCGAGGCAGGTGAAGGAGAAGGTTACGCGGGCCGGGGAGCTGGGGTCGGCGGACGTGACTTTGAGGTGAGGGAGGAGCGTGGACATCCATTGCTGAAGATTCGTTAGTTTTTGTCGAGATTTGCGCAAGTGTTTGCTGTGGTCAATGACACTCACTCCGGCTTTCCAGCGCTCGTCATCATCTTTGGTGAGCCATGCCTGGGCTCGCTCTACGGGGTCGTCGTACAGATCTGCGTGATTCTTGTCGACCATTTTACGGCCGAGGGGTTGTGAATTGGTGTTTTTTTTTTTGGGCAAGTTGATGGAGATGCAGGGAATGGGTGACGATGCAATGCAATGCAAGGCAAAAGCGTCAATTGGCAGTACCGAAACCCGCCCAATGCCGAGCCGAGGCTCCTTCACATGGGATCCACCCGGGTGCTCCGACTCCGTCACTCCGTATTAATAAGAGCGTAGACTTTGATTGTCAACTCGCACCCATTTCGATGCTCACCCGTCGACCTCGACAAGAAACAACGTCGACGCCTTCGCAACCCGCGACACTTGCTGCGCGCGGCTTGCGCACCTCGAGGACACCCGTGGGTCGCCGGCATGGAGTTCGTGACGGCCCTTCGAGGCACATTCGACGACAAGAAGCCCTCGCTGTTTGAGGTCCTTTCAGAGCAGCAGCTCAACAGTCTTCTGCCTCCTACGCTCCGGTACCTCCTCACCGTTGCTACGCAAAGACACCCGCGTTATCTTCTGCGCATTCTCAACTCCTTCGATGAGCTGTACGCGCTATCCATGCTCGCCGTCGAGCGACACTACCTGCGCACCCGCGGCGGATCCTTCACCGAGCATTTCTATGGCCTCAAACGAGAAAAGGCGCTGAGGGGCGAGATACCCCGGGCGAGCGTGTCTGCTCCCCATCTCGTGCGCGAAACATTGAAGCTATCGACGTCCGACGTGTGGAAGAATCTCGCCGTCCTGGTCGGCGTGCCATACCTGAAGCGCAAACTGGACGAAAACCATGAAATCAATGCGCCGCGGGCGCTGCTCGGATCTGCGTATACCCGGATGCCAGACAACCCGACCCTGAAAGACCGCTTCACACACTACTATCGATGGTTCTTGACCAACATATACCCCAGCGTCAACGCTGCTTACCACTTTGCCGTATTGGCCTTCCATCTTGGTTATCTCTTCGACAGGACCAAATACCACAATCCGCTCATGTGGCTCATTGGCACTCGGCTCCGCCGCATGACGGGCGCCGACTACCAAGCCATCGAGGCACTGTCGAAGCCGAAGCCCGGCAACCGACCGGGTCCTCGATCGTTATTCTCGCCAAGCGAGTGGGGGGCCAAGGCTCTATCTAGCCTGTCCATTCTTTTACCGATGAGCATATTCGCACTCAAGTTCCTCGAGTGGTGGTACCAATCGGATTTCGCCAAGCAATTGTCCCGCAAGGCAACCGAGAACATTGACCTACCGCCACCCATCGTCAGAGGGGTTGGAAAGAAGTCCGCTCCAAGTACAGAGGGCACAGAGGGCACAGAGGGCAAGGAAAGGGCCGGCGAAGAATTGACTGCTGACGATGCGCCGATCGCGACGCCATCCATGCTGCCCATCTACGTGGTGCCCTCTCCGCAAGACACCTCGCTCTGCCCGATTTGCCAGGGTGACATCGTTACCCCGACAGCCTGTCAGACGGGCGTCGTGTATTGCTACACCTGCATCCATAGATGGATCGAAGGGATGCACGACAAGCAAGAGAGCTTCATGGGGAAGCGGGCGGGAAAGTGGGAGAGTGGAATTGGTCGATGCGCGGTCACGGGGAAACGCGTTCTGGGCGGCACGGAAGGGTTGCGCAGAATCATGATATAAAGAGCATGTGGAGTAGACGTTATTCGGTTCATGGAAACTCCGTACATGGACTACATGGACCATCCAATAGATGCAATTTCCCACGAAAGCGGCGCCGCGCGTGTCTCAGCTCTCCGTCATCGATCAAGTACGGCCCCAACTTCCGTGTCTCAGCCCTGCAGAGGCATGCAGAATTGGCGGATGGCCAATCAAAGCTCACCGTCGGGATCCCTCGCTGGCCGTTCTTGGAATGCAGACCTCCTGCGCGACATGATTGTCTTGGACGGGGTCTTGGACGGTGTCTTGGACGGCAACGACACCGACCTCTTGGCGTGTGCCGAACCGTGCCGGGAGTGGCAGCTTTCGCCAGGAACCAGAACCATTTTCTTCCCAATGTCTCAGCCGAAATAAAAATGACTTTCCGTTTCCGTCGTCTCGGCTCTGTCTCTCTCCTAGGGCGACATGATGGCTGGTAGACGACACGCCTTGGAATGGAAGCCTTTCCCCAATCGCACGAGAACAAAGACTATTGTGAGGCATTCTTACCGCACAATGGGTCCCCTGAGTCTTACGTTCTCGCTCCCTATACCGGGTACTCTATCTTACAGCGCCTGCATGAGACTCTGAGACACGTTTATTCCTGCCACTTGATTTTTGGACAATGGATTCAATACCAATATATAAGGACCAATGTCTGAGCAATGTTCTCCTTGTGAAGAAACCCCTTTCCTCTCTTTCCCCATCAAACCCCTCTCTTCTCAGCTCTCTCCCTTCAAACATTGCCTCCTAAACGAACTTGCACCAGATAAGTGCTCACGTTTCAGGTCTATCGAAACATCTTCGCAAAATCTCCCTTGACTTTTGTCGGTCAAAGGAGCCCAACGGGCTTCTAGGCTTTTCTGAACATGGCGTACGCCTTGGCCACCTCGTACGTGGGAGAAGCCCTCCTCTCGGGCTTCAACTGGTTCGACGGAGCGGACCCGTCTCACGGATTCGTATCGTATCAGAGCCGGCCGAATGCCGAGGCGATGGGCCTGTACTCGGTGGATGAAATCACCGGTGTCGTGAGATTGGGCGTCGACAGCACGAATGCCGTGTCTCTGAGCGGTGGACGACCGAGTATCCGACTTGAGAGCAAAGAGGCGTATAATCACAGTCTCTTCATTGCCGATTTCTTGCACATGCCCCCTTCGCAATGTGGTCTTTGGCCGGCTTGTAAGTTTTTTTTTTTTTTCATACTCTGCTCATCCGCCATGGACTTGACTCCCTCTGGTGTCGGTTCAAAACGCCAAGAAACTGACATGGATTCGGGGGTTTGAAAAAGTCTGGTCATACGGACCCGAGTGGCCGAGCGGCGGCGAAGTCGACATCATCGAGGGCGCCAACGACCAGTACAGCAACGTCCTCTCCGCACACACGGCCCCCGGATGCACCATCTCCAACAGCCTCAAATCCAATTTCTCAGGCACCCAGCGCTCCAAGAACTGCGATGTTGGCACCGAAAATGTCGGCTGCGGATATGGTTCCCCCGCGGGCGATGCGTCTGCGTACGGAGATGGATTCAATGCCGCGGGCGGGGGCGTGTACGCCATGGAGTGGGATTCCGAGTTTATCAAGATTTGGCATTTTGCCAGAAGTCAGATCCCCAGGGACATCAGCGGCAAGGAGCCGAATCCTGATGAGTGGGGGATGCCACATGCGGTTTTTGGCGGCGACAGTTGCGACGTGGACAAGTACTTTAAGGATATGAGCCTGGTCATCAACATTGTGAGTTTCTTTTGTTCTTCCCTTTTCTGGTGTAATTGTTTTGGGGCGTGCTCCTCAGCAGGGTCATGGGGTCAACTAACATGGCTATGAATTCAGAACTTTTGCGGTGATTGGGGCAACGCCATCTGGGGCAAGACGGACGGGTGTGGCAAATACGCCTCGACTTGCAGTGAATATGTCGCCAAGAACCCGCAGGCCTTTTCGAACGCGTACTGGGATGTCCGGTACATTGACGCATATCAAAGAGACGAGAAGAAGCCGTCTCCTTCCAAGGCGACGAGCTCACGTCAATCCGAATCTGCCTCGGCGACTACAACGGCATCTTCCCTCAACACGAGCTCAGCTGAAACATCCTCCACGACCACAACGGCATCTTCCCTCAACACGAGCTTATCTGAAACATCCTCCATGACCACAACGGCATCTTCCCTCAACACGAGCTCATCTGAAACATTCCAGACGACTACAATGACGACTTCCCTCACCACGACTGTCACCGCCAACGGCCGCAAGACTGCCAAAGGAATCAAAGTAATCAGCTACAACACCAACACTACCTTTGTACTCACAAGCACGAGCGCAACCTCATCCGGCGTCACCTCCTCGTCCACCGACACGCCCGACACGCCCCAAGCAACAACGTCTGGTCCCCAGAACCCCCTCAAGGTTGACGCGGCCGCTCTTCTAGGATGCTACGGCTCCAGCGACAGCTTCAGAAGCTTCCGAAAGGTCGGGGAAAGCAGAGACATGACTCTAGAGCGATGCGTCAAGCTTTGCGCAGGATCCATGTTCGCGGGCGCCTTTGATACGCAATGCTTCTGTGCCGACTCCCTCGACGTCAACACGCGGGCCGTGGACGCACAGAACGGCGTCTGCGACCATGCCTGTCCCGGCAATGATGCCCAGTACTGCGGTGGCCTCGCCAAGAAAGTAGGGGACCTGGCCAACACGACGGCGCCTATCGACCCCCAGCGTGATGGGAACGTGTCCTCCGCCTCCGCGGCTGCAATCACGGCATCTAGCTATGGCAAGCCCCTCCCCACGAGAGCGAGCATCGGCACGCCGTTCGGCAACTCGACGCAGATGAGAAGATTCCACGACACAAGAAGGAACCTGAACCGAAGGGAGTCCCGGCCCAAAAATATGCTTCTCACCGTCTACGGCACGGCCAAGAGCGATGCGGCCCAGCCTCGTCCTCCGCCTCCGCCCATGGCTCCCGGGCAGAACGTGACGCATTACACGTCTACACAGGAACTTGGGACCGCTTCTACGCCTACGCCTGCTGCGCCCCAGAATCAAGATCAAGTCATCAAGACTGTTGCTGTGGTTGTGGGGTCGACAGCGGCACCATCCGGCGGGGTCGGGTTCGTCATGCACACGCGTCCGGGACACTCTTTCGTCGTCGGCAACGCCGTGCATGTTGTCAGTGAGGCCGAGATGACTGCTGTGCAGACGGTTCATCCTACAGAGTTTGTTGTTGTCAGTGAGGCCGAAATGACTGCTGTGCAGACGGTTCATCCTACAGAGTTTGTTGAGGTTGTTGTTGAGGAGTGCGGCTGCGAGACGGCGGCTCCTACTGCTTCGTCACCTGCCCGCCCTGCTAGTTCCTTGAAGCAGGCGCCTCCTCCTGCAAAGGTGGCTCCTGCCGTGGAAGCGGCTCCTGCTGTGGAAGCGGCTCCTGCCGGACAGGTGGCTCCTCCTGCGAAAGTGGCGCCTCCCGCGCGAGTAGTATTACAACAACAACCCACTCAGAATGCACCAACTCCATCTACAACCAGGGCAGAGTCACCCGAGGTGCCGAACGCGTCTGTGGTGACAGCCGGTGCGGGGGGTGGTGGTGGTGGTGCATGGAGTGAAACCAAGCTGAGCGCGACGTGGGGGCTGGCAGTCCTGGCGATGATTGCCTTGTTGCTGTAGGGTTTTGAATGGAAAAGAGCAGCCCGCGATGAATACATAAGAGGAAGGGAAACACACAGTTTGCATTGGATCGGCATCAGCATTGTTGGCATTTCAGGCGATGGATTTGTTTGTTTTGAAATATATCCCCCCCTTTCCCTGTTTTTACATGACTAGGGAGATTGGAAGCCGAGGCTGGTTCACTTGGTATGTAGTCTATAGATGGATGAGATGGAAGGTAGTCCGTACACAGGCCGGAAGTAACCTTGGGAAATAAAGAGACGATTCAAAATACTTTTTTGGGGGGGGGAGAAATGCTGAAGTTGAGTGATACAAATTTGACACAACAATGGTTATGAACTCGCTAAATCCCAATATGCTACTTTTGTTGGCCCCAAGATCCGTACCCTTGGCCGTACGGTCAACTTAAAGGTCAACTACAATAGCTCTGCTCACGACTTTCCCAGAATTTCCATACATCTGGCCAGCATTCACCATCAGGCTCCCCTGGTTGCTCCCCGGCCCACCCATCAGCCACTTCCACAGCACGCTGTGGATGCCGTGGAACACCACGGCAAACATGTCGCCCCAGGAGTGGTTGGGGACCAGGTCCCAGAGGAGGCCGCGGCGAGGATGCGACATGAGGCGCTCGTAGGCCATCTGCAGGTCGTCAAAGTAGACGGACTCTTTGCCGTAGGCGCAGTGACAGTGGCCGAAGACGTGCAGCCGGGGCTTCACGCGCCATACTTCTCTCAGGAGGTGCGGACAGCCGAGATCAATGTCCAGGTGGTGTTTCTGGATAAGTACAGTTTGTCAGTTCTTAAGAAAGTGGGCGAGATTGTAATGTGCTCTCGACTTACGGGGGGACCATGCGTTACCAAAATGTCCGTTTGAGGAGGAACTTTGCTCAGCCATGGTGACCGCGTAGGCGAGTACTGGAAGCTGGTCAAGTTGAGAAGAGGGCAGAGAGGTCAGTGAAACAAGGCCACCACCACCGCCAACCGCTCCGAAATGAAATGAGACAAGACACATCTGGGCAAGCAGGCTACGCACGCAAAGTTCTTAGGACCACACTCTGGAATGTCTGGCGCGCCAAAGATGGAAATGTCCCTGCCCTTGATGTTCTGCACCGAGCTCTCGCCCTGGAGGTAGGTGATGCCGTCGAGGTTGAGCCTCGCGCCGCGCCTCCGGTCATGGTCGCAGCGACTCCGAATGTCGAAGTAGCTGTCGTGGTTTCCTGCGATGACGACCTTGACGGGGTGGGGCAGGGCCTTGAGCCAGTCGAGCTGCTTCTGTATGTCTGCGGCGGTGCCGTCGTTGGTGAGGTCTCCTGCGTGGATGAGGATGTCCCCCGGCGGCACGTCGACGATTTGGTCGTGCGTGTCCGAGATGCACACGACGCGGAGGGCGGCCTTGTGCCGCGGAGGGCGGAAAGGTGTGCCGCGCAGGAACAGGACGAGATGGTAGAAGTTGGCGGTGAAGTAGGTGAGGGGCGAGAGGAGCAGCTGGTCGAGCATGGTGAGCTTCTCCCACTGGCTCTGGCGGCGCAGGCCGAGCCAGATCAAGAGGCCCATGGCGAAGGTCAACTGAGGCGTGGATCGTGCATCGTGCATCGGGATGAGTTGGCGGCGACCAAGGCTTGCTCTGGATGAGTGTGCCTCTGCCTCTGCCTCATTGGGCCCTTTGAAGCATGCCGAAAAGTGGACTCTGGCAGCGCTGGCCAACGGTGGATTGAGGGCACGGACCACATGCACAAATGACGTCTTCTCTCCCGCCTTCTGTCTACAACCAACCCACCTTCACCACCTAAATACAATCAATCATACGGTATTAACAATCTTTGCTGCTCTCGCTCTCCTTCTCCTGAATCAGCGACACGTGCCACCGCGCCTCCTCATGCAACTGGTCCTGGCGGCAACGCGAGCTCCAGGCCTCACTCACGACTCGCCACCATGACGAGCTTGAAACAATTATATAGCAACAAAGACGGCGAGGCTGGTTCTGACAACCATGGGTGCGTTCATTGCGCGCCCCGAGACTGACTGCGGGTGTGCTCCCCCGTGCTAATAACAATCATTAAAAGAGTGGACTATGTAATCCACTACTTAGTCCCCGCTAAAGGTGTGTTGTTGATGCGAATACGATCAGATCTGTCCCGTCCCAGGTGAAGCTCCTCGCATCATTGGCCCAATTCTTACTCTTCTTAGAACGTGCCGAGGCGGAAGCTGGGTTTGTCCAGCTCATCCAAGCCTTGACAGACGTAGGTTTGGCGACGGAAGTTCGCAATGGAGACCTAGGCTCGCTGCTCGTCTTCGTCAAACTCGCATCAGCAGACTTGCTGGGACAGCAGGTGTATCGTGGCCGCCTGCAAGATTGGCTCCAAGGCATTCGCACGTCTGGCCCAAACTCGGACCTTGCCAAGGTTCTCGAAGACGAGCCTGTGACTGAGGCGGAGCGGCTTCGGCTTGTTTACCAGCTCATCATCAGACCCGAGAATGATGGCGGTGCTGGCATCAACCAGGCCAGCTCCAAATGGAAATACGTCAATGATGTGTTTCCTCTGCATGATCAGGCCTTCAATAAGTCCTGGATACAGAGGTGGGCCAAGAAATGGCTCCTGGACGAGGCGGACCTGGACGATATTCGCAACAAGTTTGGTGAAAGTGTTGCCTTTTACTTTGCCTTTCTGAGGAGTTATTTCATCTTCCTCACATTCCCTTCTGCCATGGGCTTTGCCGCTTGGATGCTTCTCGGCCAGTTCTCCAGCACGTACGCGCTGGGCTGTGGGCTTTGGTCCGTCATCTTCTTGGAATACTGGAAAAAGAAGGAAGTGGATTTGGCAGTCCAGTGGGGTGTGCGAGGCGTCTCTGCTATCCAGCTACCTCGCCCCGAGTTCAAATGGGATTACGAGGCTGAGGACCTTGTCACCGGCGAGCCCGTCAAGGTGTACCCTTCTAAGAAACGGATCCAGACTCAACTTTTGCAGATACCCTTTGCTATAGCTTGCATCGTTGTACTTGGAGGCTTAGTCGTCGTCGCAAACTCGTTGGAGATCTTCATCAACCAAGTGTATGATGGCCCAGGAAAGCAGTACCTGGTAGGTCGGCGTCACCACAACACTTCCGCCGGGATCTCTCAAAGCTCACTACAATGACTAGGGATTCGTGCCTACCATGATTCTCGTCATCTTCACACCTACATTCTCGGCTATGCTGATGAAAGCCGCCAATGCCTTGACGCGCAGGGAAAATTACAACACACTTGATGGTAATCTCACTCCAAAAAAGCCATGCCATGCATTCGTTGCAGAGCGTCGCTAACACTAAGCGTAGCGTACAAGGCTGCCCTGGTGCAGAAACAGTTTGTGCTCAACTTCATGACTTCTTACATGGCACTCATTTTTACTGCTTTCGTTTACATTCCGTTTGGTGACATTCTTTTGCCATTCCTTGACTTCTGGCGTCGCACGGCACAGGTTCTCACCTTCAGCGAAAAGCCTCTTCCTACGCAACAGTTCCGCATCGACCCAGAGCGCATCAGCAGCCAAATGTTTTACTTCACCGTTACAGCACAAGTGGTAAATTTCGCCACCGAGGTCATCGTCCCCTATGTCAAACACAAGGCTTTTACCAAGGCAAAGGAGCTCCAATCAAAAACAATGGAGTTCCAGGATCATGCGGAAGAGGCGGCGTTTCTCAAACGAGTTCGTGGCGAGTGCGCATTAGAAGTATACGACGTCACGGATGACTACCGCGAAATGGTCATGCAGTTTGGTGAGTTGGAGACAATGCTCATGTGTCCCCATTCTACCAAGAAAGTCTCTAACAAGAACTTCTTCCAGGTTACCTATCCCTTTTCTCGGTGGCGTGGCCACTGGCCGCGTGCTGTTTCCTCATCAACAATTGGGTTGAGCTGCGTTCCGATGGACTCAAAATTGCCGTTAGCTACAAACGACCGATTCCTTGGCGATCGGACTCCATCGGTCCATGGCTCGATGCCATTGGATTCTTGTCGTGGCTCGGTAGTATCACGAGCGCTGCAATCGTGTTCCTTTGCAGTGGCGCCAAGGGTGGGAACCGGGGCACCGCATCCCAAATTTCGGCTTGGGGAGGCCTTCTCAGCATTCTCTTGGCAGAACACTTTTACCTGCTGATGCAACAAGTCGTCCGCTTTGTCATGAACAAGGCGGAAAGCCCTGGCTTGCAACGTGAGCGAAGAGAGCGCTACTTGATGAAGAAGAAGCTCCTCGCTGAAAACCTTGGCCAAAACGTGAATCCCAAAGCGACTGTTACTGTGCCTGGTGCGCAGGCCGGTGAGACCATCACAAGAAAAGCACTCGAGGAAGAAGCACGTCAAGCTTCTATTCGTGGTCATGGTGGCCCTGAAGAGATGTGAGTTTGTTGCGACTCCGACACTGTGATGGGATCACTTTATTCTGAATCATTGACGGATGTGCTTCCAGGTTTTGGCAGCGTCAGCGCGGCATGGATGAGACCATTGCAATCGGGCGAAGGATGATTGAGTTGCAGGTAAGTGTTGAGATCAATTTTCTTTCCAGTTTTCTCCCCCTCCCCTCCTCCTCCTCCACTTTATTCGAGTCAATGAGGAAAGGATGAGTGTTTTCGTCACAGAAAAGTTACTATACTGACCATGCACAATAAAAAGACGGCAGCCGAATCAAATAAAAAGCACAATGGGCCGGCACTAGCGCCGAGCCTCAAGGCATGAGGTATTTATCGATGGATCCTGTTAATTGACGACTCAAGGCGGGTTTGGAATATATCTCGGTCTCGGGGTACTCAGTCGAGCCGATAAGAGCAAAAAAAGCGGGCGGCATCGAATGAATATAGTTTGGGACTCCAGGTGCTCGGCATTACCGTTTGCGATGATGCATGTTCCTGACGTTGAGACAAAGACAAGGTGCAGGCGGTTATCTATTCTTGAGCGCGCAGAGAAGAGATGAAACAAGATATGAAGTAGTGTTCATTGTGTCCCATGTCCAGGAAGGGACAGACGCTGGCATGAAGATTAGGACGACAACGGACGGACTGACAGAAGCAAACATTGAAGACCTGTACGAATATTTGTGGGATTTGTGGAATTTTGTGGAATTTGTCGAGGACTTTTGTTCACGTGCGGAGGCTCCGTCCGTATTTACACGTCCCTGCCTGTCCGGATACGACGCCGTATGTATGGTATGTAATCCGTACGTACTCCGTACATACGAACTGGATCAACAAGGTCATCATCGCATCCTTCCTGTCCCAACAACCCCCAGCAACCCCCAGCAACCCCCAGCAACCTGTTCAAGCAGGCCGACCCCGCCCTATCACAGACGGGCAATTGGCTCGACTGGCTCGACTGGCTCGACTGGCCCGACTGGCTCCACGCACCTGAGGTCCAAAGATGGTCTCAGCACACGGAAGCATCGACGTTTGCCTCCTCGCGTGCATCCCTCATCCCGGTCGCAGTCGCCGGCCGCTAGACCTTCGCCATACAAAGACAACAAGGGCCGCCGTCCCGACCGTCCGACTTGGCCTTTGCCCTTCACCCTCTCGCCCGTCTGCCTGTGTGCCCTTTCTCTTTGCGGCATGTCGACCCCACGCAATCGCTTCCACGACGGCTGCTGGACGTGCAAGGCGAAGCGGTTCCAGTGCGACCGAACCCGCCCGCACTGCCTGACATGCACCCAAAAGGGCTTCACTTGCGAAGGCTACGAGATGCGCCTGAAATGGGGCGCTGGCATTGCGTCTCGAGGTCGGTTTGCCGGTGCCAGCCAACCGGTAGAGACAGCGATCCCCCCGCGCCCCAAGGGCAGGCATCGCGACCTCGTTCGTGACGAGCGTCGTCGTGAAGCTGCAAAGACGTCGACAAGATCCGACGTCTTGGCGCGCGTGGATGTGGTGGATGTGGTGGATGCGGTGGATGTGGCTAACCAGGTTACCTCGTCGGTTATTACATCGTCGGTTACCTCGTCGGTGACCTCGTCGGAATCGGAGAATAGCAGCCCCCCCCAACTCGGATGTGGAAACATTTCACACGGGCCTCAGCATGGTCAGTCATGTCAGTCATCATACCTTGCTGAAACTGACTGTTTGACTGTGCTGATTGATGACTTGTCAGATCCCGACCGAGGCAAAACAGCCAAGCTGCCATCGCCATCGCCATCGCCATCGCCATCACCATCACCATCGTCGCCGTCGCCGTCGCCGTCGCCATCCAGCTCTGCTGGCAAAATCCCCCCTTGGATATCAAAGCAGGGCCAAGAGGAAGTGCGCCTCTTTGAAGAGTGTAAGCCGAACCTTGTTTTTTTCTTTTTTCTTTTTCTGTGGTACAATAGATTGAATGAAGCTAACGCACGGGGCTTTCCTTAGTTGGCGAATACGGCATCAATACGCTACACTCCACATCTGTAAATGACCAAGACAACATACTCGCCAAAAATTTGCCAACCTTATGCCAGCATTCTGAGGCGCTTTGTGCAGCATGTCTCACCATACAAGCTTCCCTTTGCCCCCGACCAACGGTCCAGCGACGATTCTTGACCTATTTCAACACAGCCTTGACCACCTTCCGAACCGAATTGGGCAAAAGTGTGAATCAGCTCAGGGATGGCACATTTGCCGCTGGCTTGATGCTGTCTACCATCGGGGTAGGTTGACTTTTTTTTTGGCCTCAATGTTCTGCTGCCATGACTTGTGCACTGACCAAATCGCAATGCTTCTTGTATACCAGTTGAGCCTGGGTTGTGCTTGGACAATGCATTTGCATGGCATCTATAGCGTCGTATTGCCACGCGGCTTACAAGAGCCTTTGAAAAGCCACACACCAATTCGACAGCACCTTATCGAAGTTCTGGGATACCTGGATCTACCAGGCTTCGCTGTCGGTCGTCAGAACCCATCTATTGGCGTATGGCGTCTGCACTGTCGTGAGCCGGGCTATATCTGTCGACCACCTCGGCTTGATAGTGTCGAGTTCGTGAGTGGCCTACCACGGTCCTTGCTTGACCTCTTGTCTGCTATCGACGCCTTGGAGATCTCGGAGGAAGACCTCTGGGATTGGCCAGGCGCATCGGGGAGCTTGACACAATGTCATCTGTGGGAAGCTTACAGATTAGCTGGCATTCTTTCGCTACGCAATCCCCGGCTGTACACTCGAATCCAGGGTAACCAGCCGTCATCCCCCTCTATCGACGGCAGCTCACAGGCCTCATCGGGGTCAAGAAGAGCTACCCCGGCCTCGACAGTTGTCATCGTGACGCGCGTCATCGGCCATATCGATGCAATCACCCGAGCCTACCTGGCACCTGATGCTCATAAAGACTCGCTTCTTTTCAACGCCATTGACTATCCTCTTATTGTGGCAGGTATCGAGGCTGATGTGATGAATGACAAACCAGAGCTCAAAGAAGCAATCAAGAGTTGTTTTGCAGTGCGAGAAGAAGCCTTCAAGTTTCCCAGCAGGGGGGCACAGCTGTCGTCCCTGATGGAGGAATGGTGGACGTGTTATGCGAGAGATGAGATTACGATTGATGACTTGGCGACATCGCGAGGCCTCGAGCTGGGGCTTTTGTGAGCAATGTTTGTAGCTCGGCAAGTGAGATTTGTTCACGGATGGCCCTTTGACTGTACGAAATGGCATTGGCGACAGCGGCAACATCGTGGGCGGCTGTCACAATCTTGCCATCGGACGTTGTTTCAAGAGACGGGGTGGATCAGATGAATCATCTTGATAGACCAGATCGAACACGCCAAAGGCCAGACGTTTCTCCATGCGGGGAAGCTCCCACAACCCGACGCAGTAGGTGGTGGGCCCAACGTGGTTACTACCATGAAATGATCCGATTGACAGACTACAGCCGGATGCTAGTGTGACACCTTTATTCATGTATTCCAAATCTGTCACTTCACTATGGCGACTACGAGGCACAGGCAGCCCCAGGGCCCCTTCTGCTGGGGATGATCTGCCTCATGGCACATTTTTTTCTCATCAATGGTAAGATATCCGGCGACGATATCTCTTGCGGCGATGGAGAAGAGAAAATAGAAGCTAATCATCTTTTGCAGACGAAGATGAAGCCGCAGCAGGTCATGGCCAGCGCGTTGTTGTTCTAAATCGGGTCTCTTCGAAGAACCCCAATGATCCTCTTGTATGGTTCATTACCGCATAATACCCCTTCCTTTCTATTTCCTTTTTTTTTTGGCGGAGAGTTGTTTCCACACAGTAGGTGCTGGCTACACCTGGCCAGCTGAACGTTGACTAACCTGGAAAGGCTTACCGCATAATATAAATAACCCTGTTGCCCACTCTTCCTCTTTTATGGACAAAGTCTGACAAACATGGGACAGAACTGGTGCACGCCTCGCAAGGCCGTCAATTTTTCGCTTCTTGCTCTCAAAACGCACCTCGATGGGTGTTTCAAGTATAGTTTGAGTGAGTGCTGTCATGGCTTTTGGTATCATTCATCTAACGAATGAAGATTCCATTTCATTACACGGATGTCAACTGTGCCCCTGGCTGGGTATGGGCAGCAGCAATGAGCTATCAAACCTCAAGAGGAGTCCGATGCGTTGGCCACAACCATTGATTAGGAAAAAGAAAAAAAGTCAAGGAATATCACGCCTTGAGAGCGTAGAGCAATTAGGACGATAGAAAGCATGTTTGGGACCTGGCTAAAGCTCGACCTGCTGCCAAATGTTCGTTACGTATGCATCCATCTCTGCTGGCTTCTCACAATAATCTCAAATAGTATCTCCACTAGCTTGCCCAGATTCAATCGCGGAGCATCGTGACAACTCATTATGTTTGGGGGGGGGGGGGAACCTTTCCGCGCATCGTGATCATCAAGACTGCGACGTCTGAAGATCCCTCTCGATAATGGCAGCAAGGGCGAGGCACTTCTCGTCCAGGTAGCGCGGGGCAGCGATTTGAATGGCACAGGGGGCGCCATCTACGACGTCTGGATCATCTGGGCATTTTGTAAGCGACTAACCCCGTTTTAATTTCTGGGCACGAACTTTTCTGTTTCTTCTTCTCTCTATGTTCTTAACGAGGGGGACGGGGGCCGATGATATCTGTTCTTTTGGAAAAGGTCTGGGGATATTTCAACACTCACAACTTGGCTGAACATGATCTTTTACGGACATGGGTTCTGGGTCCAGCGCCTTGGAGGCTCTGCCGTAGGGAATGACGCAAGCGGGATACTAGATCAAGCCTCTCATGGGTTAGAAAAGGGAGAAGAGAGAGCCACGGGACGGGGCCACAAGTAGAAAGGGGGACATTACGTCGAGCAAGTTCCACAGCAGCGTGTAAGGAGGTCAGCCATACGTGTCGTGGGCAACGGCGGTATTCTGCGCGACCGGTCCCAGGAAGACGTCGATGTCGTTGTCCACCCAGGCCTGTCGCCACGCGTCCTGGTACTTGTCGCGCGCCGTGTGCAGGGCGGCCATCTTCTCAAACGTCTCGAGGTCCTGGGACACGGGCGGGGGGCCCGAGAACATGGGGTGGTAGCGGTGCGCGACTGATGCCACGGGCGGCTCTCGGCCGGCGGCAATGTGATCGACGACGCGCGGTGCGTAGTTGAAGTACTGGAACGCAAGGCGGCTGCCGTACGAGATGCTTCGGTCCGGGGAATTGGCAAGACGGACGATGCTGTGGCCTGCTCTCGTGAGAGCGTCGACGGCCGAGGCCAGGGCCCGGCGGACGGGGGGGTGCAGCGGGAAGTGCTCGTCCTCGGACACGATGCCGATTGTGACCTTTGCGGTCGGGAGGGCATCGAGGGTTCTTTGCCATGGCCCCGCGTGGGCCGTCGCATCGTATCGGTCCGGTCGCGCGTCAAGAACCGTCGACATGAAGAGCGCCATGTCGTCGAGACTGTGGGCCAACGGCCCGGCACACGGCACCAAGCCCGGCAGGCCGTCGATGGCGCCGGATATCTGGCCGCCAAAGGGGATCCGATCGGCCGTGGGCTTGAATCCGTATACGCCGTTGCACAGCGCAGGGATGCGAACCGAGCCCGCAATGTCGGTGCCGACGCCGAGGATGGATCCTCGGAAGGCAACGAGGGCGCCCTCGCCGCCGCTGGATCCGCCGGCCGTGAGCTTGGTGTTGTTGGGGTTCAGCGTGCGCCCGAAGACGTTGTTTTCCGAATCCGCCGTCTGCGTTTCGTTTGTGTGCAAGTGAGCCCGACGCGTTCATGGACAAGTCCGACTTGACTGGTCGCCGGCGGTGCTTTGGCGCTGGGCGCGGGGCGCGGGAAACATGTGAAGACGAAAAGAAAGCAACTCACCATCAGCGTCTGCGGAATATTCGTCTTGACGTACAGGACCGCCCCGAGATCAAGCAGCATCTTCACGAGAGCAGAGCTGGCTTCCGCCGGGGGATTCCCCAAAAACGACACATAGCCCAGCGTGGTCTGCACGCCTTGCACGCAGAAACTGTCCTTGATGCTGATGGGCAGGCCGTGCAGCGGACCAAGCGGCTTGCCCTCTCGGCCGAGGAACTCGTCGAGATACACGGCTCTGGCGACGGCGCGGTCGAAGAAGTGCTCCGTCAAACACGATGTCTGTTCCGTTGTCGGACATGTTTCCTTTGTCAACGAGGCCGTTTTTTCCCTTGCCCCGTCCAACCACAGTGGTCAAGCCAGATCTTGGGACTCACTAGCTGCTGAGCAATGGCCGCTCGTTTGCAAAACGCCGTCGTCGCCGCAAGAGACGTGATCTCCCCGTCCGCAAGTCTCCGCAACAACTGCCTCGCAGAGTACCGCTCCGTAATGTCAAGCTCATCCTGCGATAGAATGCCGCTGCGCCGTGGGATATCCGCTTCCAACAACTTGCCGTTCATGAGAGCCGAAGCAATGAATGCGTCGTCGAGACGCCACGACGATGGGATCTGGGAGTCGAGCTGTTGGCGTTTGCGGGCGACCTGGACGCGCCAGTCTTCTACGTCATTGACAGTCATTTTTCTTCTTCTTCTTCTTTTTTTTGGTTTGGTTCTTTCTCCTAGGATCGTCTTTTTACTGTTTCTGCGCGACGAGTTGGCACTTTATCATGGAGAAGATTAAAGGGGGGGTAAAAGTACATTTCGGAATTTGTCAGAGTTGATTGTATTGCAGGGATGACCGAGCCAGTGTCGAGCTGTAATGCTCATGTACGGATCTCGGGGAACTGCCATTGATGAATTAGAATCCCGTGTTATTCTCGGCCGGTACGGAGCTCCAAAAGAAGAAGAAAAATGCGTCGACTTGCCCGAGTTGGAAAAATGTATTCGTGACGTGACCTTGTCCGGCCCCAGCCAGGACACGCCTGGCTTTCCTTTCCTACTTTACGACTGGCACTGCTTACTGATGTAGTCCGTGGATGGAAGCGTAATGGCTTGTGACGCGATGCGCCACGGCTTTGAAGGCCGAGTTGGAACTAGATGGGCGCCGTTGTTCAACGGGTCGACGTGTTGTCGCCCAAAGAGGCAAGTCGACGCTGGTATGAGACGCCGAAACGTGGGGTAAGTACGGACTAATGATGGGGCGTATGTTCATCTTGCTGCTTTTGGAAACTCGGATGTTCATTCATTCGCTTCGCTTCTTCCATCGGAAATACAATCTTGTTCCTGCCAATGGGAACGCTCGCTCCGCATCACATGGGATGGATGGCCTTTGCGTTGTTGACAAGGGCATCTAGCTCCGAGCAAGCCACTTTTCCATATTGCGTTGGCGCTATTATTCTCCGTGCTCACTGCTCGCTGGTGCGAAACTTGGTTCTCGTCATGCTCGCTCTCCGGGTTTCCCCACGCCGAACCCTGCTTCATGGCCTTTTCCAAGTAAAAAGGCGGGCAGTCGTCTTGACGACGACGGGTCGCGTATCCATCACATAGTGAGCCTCAAGTTGCGGATCCTGGCCTTTGGGGGATTTTCTGGAAAAAGAGGCCGACTGACGTAATACTTGCGGTCTAGCACGCATTACGACGTTCGCTGGCCGTCATGTCCCAGGTTCAGTGGCGCGCTCAAACGCGGCAAGTTGTTCGATGGCCCAAATTAAAGTCTCCCACTTGGACATGGAAAGCTTTTTTTTTTGTTGCCCCTGAGAGTGCCAGCATAGGCATCTGCGGGTTTGGACATGTGAGATCGGCTGACAGGTGCGCCTCATTGTACCTGATCCGATAAACACAATTATATGACCGGGTTGTATGTCTATTGAACCGGGGCCCCCGGGCGGCTTGAATATCAACGGGCAAAGGGCTTCCTCAAGGCGCAGAACGTTTGCTGCCGTGGGTTTTCGCTTGAACTACAGCGAAGGCGGCTCATCGTGTTCGAAAATGGGAGACTGAACCAACTCTTATAAACACGGGAATCAAGTAACAAGACATGAAGAGGCTTACGTCGACTTCCACCGACGGATCTCGTCTTGGGGCCTGCCTACCCTACACCTACAGAAAGGGTGCCATTTTGCAAACAACACTTTGTTAGTAACAAACACATTGTTTACATCAAATCAAGCCTGCGTCCGCTGGTGTTGAAGTCCGACTACATGTACTGGAGAACTCGCTGATGAGGATGACAAGTCATTACTCCACTTCGTCGTGCTTGTACACAATGCTTGACTACATATCAGCACGGAGTTTGCCACGACGCCATGGGGAGCGTTTGCCGCCTTGCGCCGCCTTGCGCCGCCTTGCGGGCAGCACGTGGCACTTTCTTTCGATTTGCTTGCAAGATTTATTGGTTCTTACCTGCTTTTGTCGGCAATCTCGCACCCGCGCTGACTCGTCATTTGAAGATTCATCGGCCGGAGAGACTGGGTTGCATGGTAGCTTGTCAGGCTGACTGACAGCTGGACAGTAAGAAAAATACAAGACTGAGATTCCTAACTGCATCGTGGCTGGCAGTCACCTGTCGTGCAGTCGGGAAAAGAAGAGATGAACGCGTCGGTCGGGTTGAGAATTGGGCTCGGCGAGGTTGCACGTTGCAGGCAGCAGCCAAGTCAGATTGGGTGGGTCGAATGAATGGCGCATGCATGGCTCCTTCCCCTCGTCCCTTCCACTCAACGTACATATGTACGTTGATCTGCCACGCCCCACTTCCACACCTTCGGTGGTTACGGACTTACGGATTAGAGGCACGCGAAAACTATTGGACCGCGAAGCTAGGGTTTAATGTGATCACCTCTATTAAGTTATCTAACCCTATAAGAGGGTGCGGACTATAGCTTAAATACCTAAGTACCTTTACTATAGGTAAGGTAATTATATAGTACTAAAATATACTATAAAGTTATAGAGGTCTTAGAAAATAACTAGCTAGGGGTAAACTCTTATCTTAGCTAGTTAAGTAGCTAGACTATTATATAGTAAGGATTAATTATACCCTTATAGGTATAATATACCCCCTTAAGGGACTTAGTTTAAGGTTTCTTATAATAAATCTAAATTAATAAAATTAGTTAAATTAATCTTATAATATTTAAATTAATTCTATAGTATAAAAATATAGTTAATTAGTTATAATTTTATCTAAATTAAGGTTATTATATAATACTTATTCTTTAGGTTCTTTACTAAGTATACTAGAGAGTAGTTATATAAGCCTTAGTGCCTTATAAAAGCTTATAAAAGCATTCCTTATAAGAGGCTTTATAAGGCTATTAGTAATTATCTTTTTAGTAGTAATCTAGGTAATATTAAAGGTTTCTTTTATAATCTCTTAATAAAGCTAGTAATAATAAATATCTATATACTAGAGCTTTATAATAAGCTTAATAAATTCTTCCCTAAGGAGGTAGATTATCTATATATTATTATAACTACCTAGCCTAGAAGCGTAGTTATTACGTGCTGGCTCTGCACGATATAGGGTTAAATCCGTTAGAGGGGCCAACGGATTTAACTAGTCGTAAGTTATACTAATTTCACTTATAAAAGCTACTATTAGGTATAATATATAATATTAGAAGTAAGTTAATTCTTCTAACTAGAGTGCTAAATCTAGCCCTATAAATATCCCTTATAACTAAGCTTATTCTACTATATAATAAGTGCTAGGCGTGCCTTAAAAGATAACTATCCTAGTTATAACTAATAGAGCTATAGCTAGATTTAACCTCCCTATCCTAAGTAACCTAAAAATGTTCCCCTTTATTAAAATTAAATAAAAGAAAAATAGGTTTAGTATACCTATTACTAAAATTATAATTACCTTTATTATAAAATTACTTAAAATTTATAATAGTTTTCTAGCTATATATATCCTCTAATAGTATTAATTAAATTATTATATTAAATAATAAATTCCTATTCTTAAAGCTAATTACTCCTTTTACTATATTTTATAGTCCTTTCTTACTAGTTTTACCTATTTCCTTCCCTTACCTATTATATTCTATTCTCTAACTACCCTTTCTAATACTATTCTAATCCTTATCTAAATTCTTTATTTTAATCTAATAACCTAGTAAATTTATCTCCCTTTTCTATTCTTTTCTTTACTACCTTACTAATTACTAGTAATACTATTTCTATCTATTCTATTACTATCTCTATCTATTTTCCTAATATTATTAGTAATATCCTAGTTAATTACTATAGTATTAGTGTTTTTAGTATTAGCTATTATATAACTACTTAAGTCTCTCTTAGCTTTAATCCTAGCCTTTTAGTTAACTTTAGCCTTTTACTTAGTGTTTCTAGTATAGGGGTCTTAGTTTATTATTACTTATTAGTTAGGTTAGTCTTTTTATTTACTATTTCTAGTGTAACTATTTCTATCTATAGTTACACACTACCTAACCTTAGTATTTACTAGCCTAATTTACCTTACTATATACTAGTTTCTCCTAGGTTTAAAGACACTAGAATTACCTTTATTAGAGTTAATTTTACCCTCTTTATATTCTCTCTAATCCCCTTTTACTCTAGTAATAGCTTATTAATAGTTACTATCTAAATATTAATTATTTCTTATATTTTTATTATTATAAATACTAATTCTACTATCTTCTTCTTATACTCCTTTTTATTAATTATATCTTATTTTAAAGTATTAAGTTATTTATTAAAATCCACTAATATTCTACCTAAATTAATCTATAGGATCCTCTCCTTCTAATCCTTTAATATCTATACTACCTATATAAACTTCTTTTTTATAGATTTTACTTTCTCTTTTATTAATTCTATTAGGTTAGCTATCTTCTTTTCTATTTCTTAGGTACTTTTATATACTTCTTTTACTACTCTTTTTACCTCTAAGAGTTTTATCTTAATTCTATTAGCTTATTTTTTTACTTAGTTAATTTAGTCTACTAGGTTATTAATTTTACTTTATTTATATTATTTATTTTATTCTTTATTCTATTAAAATTTAACTAATTTTTACACTAGTGCTCTCTCTATATTAATATAAAGCAAATTAGCTTACCTAATACTAGCTAGTCCCCCTGTAATTATACTATTTACTATGCTATATTTATCTATAAATTAAAGGGCTAATAGATTAGCTCTTAGTGGCAGGGATACTATACTATTATATATAGCTA
>JFGX01000144.1:0-61656 GCA_000729855.1 Epichloe aotearoae | reverse complement strand
TAATAACTAGTTTAAGATTAATAACTTACCTAAGGATATACTTAGGCTCTAAACTATAATCTTTAATAAGATTATTAAAGTATTAATAAATATAAGCCCTAGTATGTGCATTAGATAGATATTTAAAGCCTATAAGTTATAATATTAATATTAATAGTTAAAATAAGAATAATAAGAAAAAAGGGATATTACCTATTAGCTTATATTTAAGCTTAAAAGTAGGGCTAATCTAACTTACTATAACTCCTAAGTAAGACTTAGAATTTATAGATATCTAAATATCTAATTAAATAGATATAAGACCTTAATATTATAACTAATGTTAGATTTGCTAAATAATCTAATGCTTTAAGGAATTATACATAGAATTAATTCTATATGTAATTATTTAATAGTTTAGTAAGGAAGCTAGATTATTATTTCTAATATTAAGATTAGCTTTTATTTCTTATTAAAATTAAAGGAATACTTACCTAGAATAATATTCTAGTAATTCCTTAAAGGATTTACTATTAATAATAGTAAATAGGATATTATTCTTTAGTATAAATTTAATAACTAGAGTAACAGCTTTTTTAGATAAAAATTCCTTAATAATAGTATTATTTTAAGGCCTTTTTATAGAAAAATAAGAGGTTAAAGAGGCTTATGTATTAGGGGGTGAATCTTATTGGATTTTAGGTACTAATATATAGTTAGTAAAAGAAAATAATAGTAAATAAATAAGAAAAAGTACTTATAAGTAACCTTAAAAGGTTTTTTTTCTTCTAATTTAGAAGTAGTAATCTTAGGATGTTTAGCTTTATAGTAGCTAATACTATTAGAAGCTTAAAATCTCTTAGCTTTATATTTAAAGCTATAAGAGTAGCTATCTTACGTACAAAAGCATATAACTTCCCTCTCTTTATTATATTTAATTTTAGATAACTAAAAATTAAATAAATTATAAGTAAAAATATATGCTTTTAAAGCAAACTAATAGCTAGGTTAATTTTCAGGGGTTTTTTTGTATAATTCTAGACATCTTATAGCTTGAACTTAGCTAGAAGACTTATAATTATTATCTGAAATACAAGAAGATAATTCTGGATTAAATTCAGACATTTTTTCTAATTTTCCAATTTTCCTGATTTTTCCTGATTTTTCCTGATTTTTCCTAATTTTTTTGATTTTCTAGATTTTTTCTGTTCTTTTCTGATTTTTCTGATTTTTCTTTTTTTAAGGGGTTTTAAAATAATTTAGAAAGCAAAAAGGTTATAAAAATAAGGGGAAACGCAATATTTAGTAAAGTAACTAGCTATACTATATGAAGGGTTTTCTAGATATTTTTTTTTAGATTTACTAAGGTAAAAAGAAAGAGAAAAGAAAGAAAGAAAAGAGAAAGCAGGGGAATACCCCTTTTTTAAAAAAATTTTCGTAAGTAAGTTATAAATAATATAATATACGGAATCTCTAATAAGACCTATGCGGACCCACTTTTGACCCACTTTTTTGTAAATACTTTATAAATTATAAGGAATCCACCTATAACTTTTAAATATTATAAACCTAGCTAATTTTAATGTTTTTTACAAGTTTTACTAAGAAATAATTAAGTTTTATTTCTAAAAAAAATATTTTCTATATATAAAAGTATAGATTTTAATTTTCTATAATAGTAAATAATATTTTAAAGCTAAGTAAACTTTTTATTACTAATATTACTTATTATAAAAATAACTATAATTTTATTATATTTAAATTTTATATTAAAAATTTATATTAAAAATTTATATTAAAAATTTAATTATAATTTTATATAATATATTTTATATATTAAAACTATTTTAATAAATAAAGTAATTTTTTCTATATATTTTACTATTAATATATAACTATTTATTATTTCCTTACTATTTATTATAAAATATAGCATTTATTAGGTATATAATTTTAGTAAGGAAATAAAAAAGATATAAAAAAAGATTTATAAAAGGTTAATAACTACTATATTAAATAAAATAAAATAGCTATAATACTAGATTTAATATATTCTATATATAAAATTATAAGGTTCTTAAATATTCTTTAATCTTACTATATATAATTTATTTATATTTATAATATATTATTTAGTATTCTATCTAAAGATATCTATAGGGTAAAAAAAAATTATATAAATAAATATATATTAATAGTAAAAAAAAGGATATACTAGTATTATAATATTGTAATATATATAAAAAAAATCAATCTTTCTTAAGATAATAATATTTATAGTATATACCCTATATATAAAGTTATAAGTTATATATAAAATAAGCCTTAACTTTAAAAATCTATAACTAAATAACTAAATTATAATAAAAAAAGAGGCTAATAGTAAGCTAATTAAGGAAAATCTAAGGAATATTATAAGATAATAAAAGTCCCCACTTTTTTTTTTAACTAATACTATATTTATAGTATTTATAGTGTAGTGTAGTATTTACTACACTACACTATATACTACACTATACTACAAATTACTACACTACATACTACATTAAAAGCCAAAATACTACAAATACTACACTACATGCAAAGCTCTGGCTATAGTTACTATAACTAATAATAATATAGTATTAGTCCTTTATTACTTAGCTATAGCTATATAGGGGTAATATTACCCTAGGAATACCTCTCTAGAATAGGAACTTATTAAGGCTAATCTTTCCTATATATAACTAAACTAATATTAAAGAGATATATTTTTCTAGCCTTATATAGAACTTCTAGATCTTCTTTAGGTTATAGGTTAGTAAGTAGTCCTTAGTTAGTTCTCTAATATGCTTACTCTAGCTTAGTTACTTTTTATTATACTAGTCTTTCTATTATCTTTTCTACTCCTTATATAGTTTAGTATTTAGTTTATTATTAGTAAGAAGAGGTCTTCTTCTATAGTATAATACTATTATTACTAAGCTAGCTATAGTTTAGATCTTTTCTATAATTCTACTACTTATAATCCTTACCTTAAACTTCTATTTTATCTTATTTAGGTATAGATTAAGGGGGGGGATATAAGTCTTAACCTCTAGCTAAGTAATAGGTATAGCTTTAAATACCTTAGCTATAGTCTAGAGGCAAGCTAATTAGTCTATTATAAAGCTTCTAACTACTTCTTTTAGTTTTCCTCCTTTTTTTATTAAGGTATAATAAGTACTTACCCTATAGGTAAGGATAGGTTAAACTACCTATATATATAGGAGTTAAGTATCCTTAAAGCTATATTCTTATACTAATACTAATAATATAAAGAGTATAAGCTATTACTAGGTAAACTTACTCTTAAGGATATTTTTATAAGTACTTTAGTTTAGTTTTCTATTAACCTAGACTCTAAGGAATCTATATAACTCTATAGGCACTATCTCTTTTACTCTAAGCTAGACCCTAGTCTAAGGGGATTAGTAAGACCTAGTAAAGTATATAAGTTTAGTCTTTACTAGGTTAAACTTTACTCTTAATTTCTTTACCTAGTCCTTATAGACCTTCTATATAGCCTTAAGCCTTCTCTAGGTCTATACTATATTCTTACTAAATACTACTATATTTATATTATTAGTAAATCTAATAGCTACTATAACTAGGATAGTCTAAAGGCGCTTATAAAGCTTTACTAAATATAGGAGAAATAAGATTAGTAAGAGAGATAAGCCTTAAGGGGTACTAGCTTTAATTATAAAGGGTCTTAAAAGTTCTCTATTAAAGCTAAGCTAGCTTATTTTCTCTATAAGAAAGCTATGTATAACTACTACAAGCTAGCGTGGGATTCCTATTTTAATAAGGAGGGCAATTAGGTATAGATAGCTTACTCTATTAAATGCTACTAATATATCTATTTACGCTAGTAAGGCAATGCTACCTCTCCCCTAGGCCTCTCTCACGCATTCCACGAGCACTCTGATCGCGGTTTCTGTTAATCTGTTCATCCTGTTGCCTATTTTCTTTACTATATATATTAATAAGTTAATTTAAGCTAAGATTATAGGAAATTTCGCCCTAATAGTGTTATTAATTATTTCTATAGGTATATTACCCTTTATAATAGGGTAGTTTACTTAGAAGCACCTCTTATAGCTAATTAAAGTATTTATAAGCTACTTATTAATATTTACCTTTATAAGGTTTTATTTAATAGTCTTATTAAAATTAACTTTAGTATAATACTTAATAGTCCTATTTAAAGGTATTATATTTCTTATAAGCTCTTTAATCTTATTATAAAGAGATATATACCTTAAGGTTATTTACTTATATTTAGACCTAAGTATTATTATAAACTAAGTATAATACTCTTATAAAGCCTTTATAAGGCTTTAGAACTAGCTATTAAATACCTAATAATAACTACTAAGGACTATAAACTAGGCACTATCTTTAGTATTATTAGGTTATTAAGAATACTAAAAATAACTCTCTTTAGGTATATTATAACCCTTAGAAAAGCTTTCTTAGGGTTATTATACACTACTACTTATAGCTTTAGCGCTATATAAGTATATTTAAATTCCTATAGTCTTTAATATAAATAATTAACTTTATATAGCCTTTACTACCCTTTTCTTTACTAGAGTCCTATTTCCTACTAGAATTAAAGGCTTAGGAAGGTAATCTAGCTATATATTTAAATTAGGATTAATAAAGACCTAGATTCTATCTTTAATAGCTCTTACCTTAACTATCTTATACTATAAGTCCTAGTAATAAGGCTTTTATAGCTTAATAGCTAGCTTATTACTTTTTAAAGATTCCTTAGATATTATAAGGATATCCTATAGTATTACTATTAAACTAATAAAAGGTAGTATTAATCCTAGTATACTAGGGTTACCTAATTATAATATTAATAAATTAGGCCTCTCTTTTACTATATATATACTAATTATCTAAAGATTAAATAATTAGTTAATTTAAAGAGAAAAGTACTAATTTAGAAAAAAGGTATAATTATTATAAATACTATATAATTACTACTATATTAGACTATAAAGCTAGGGTTTAATATAACTACCTTTATTAAGTTATCTAACCCTATAAGAGAGTGTAAACTATAGCTTAAATACCTAAGTACCTTTACTATAGGTAAGGTAATTATATAGTGCTAAAATATACTATAAAGTTAGAAAATAACTAGCTAGGGGTAGACTCTTATCTTAGCTAGTTAAGTAGCGAGACTATCGTGCGGTAGGGATCAATTATGCCCTTGTGGGTGCAACAATTCTGTACATACAGCACTCCGTGCAAGGTTCAAGCCGGAGTCTGGGGACCCCTGATCCCCGACTGGGGTGGTACACACATGCATGTACTCATGCATTGTGATTTGTGATTGACTGAGTGGCCAAGCGACTTGTTGGATGTGGAGCACCTGTGCGTCTGCCGGTTCAGGGGGGTTAATCCTATGTATGTACATAGCTGGGCTGGCAGCACAAAAAGGGCAGGCAGGTTTTGGAGATGTACGGATTAGACAAGACGGAAGATTGTCGAGCAGCTGGAACCGGTGCGACCCAACCACGCCTGGCACGCTGGACGATGGACGAAGCAGCACCAGATTAGCCTGCGCAGACTGCGTTGAGGGAAAGAAGGGGAAAAACGGGCCAGCCGACAAGTCATGACTGATCTACATGTATCGCATCGTCTCCACTCCCAGCCATCTTCAATTCCCCTTTGTTGGCATCCCTACTTATCCATCTGCCATCCACCTACCACACCATCCGTCATCTCAATTCATCCCTGACCCATCCATCATCCACCATCCACTATTATCGCATGGCGCTTGCTGCGACTCTGCGACTCTCTCGTCAGCCAGCGACCTGCGTGTCGGATCTCTTCTCTCCCCAATCATCGTCTTCGCTGCCCTTTTTGCTCTGTTGCGCGTCATTCCTTCATAACAACCACCCCCTTGCTTGATTTTGTCTTTGCATTCCAGTCAGTCCCTCTGTTCGAGTTTACTTGTTTTGTTGCCATCCACAGCAACCGACCGACCCCAGCGAGGAGGATACCGCCATTACGGATTACGGACGTACGGATTACACCCTGCAGAATCAATCGTCCCTTCTTGTCTCGGGTTGCTCTTTTGACCAATCGACCAAACTGCGTCGTGGTGTTTCCAATTTAGCCAGTCGCCGCCGGCCTGTGTCTCGCGCTCAGCGGTTCGACTGCAGGACAGAGGACAGAATAGAATCAATCGGTCATGGGCAGCTGGTTTTGGCGGTGACACCAGCATTTCCATCACACACATCGCATCGCATTTGACCTGCTCCTCTTTGCAGTGCCGTCTTGTGCTACTTCTGTCGTCATACTTCTGCTTACTAAGACCGACTGCCCCCAGCAGCGAATTGCATTTTGTGCACTCCCGATACCACGCGACAAAACTGCATATGCCTGCCTCGTTTGTTACTCCAGCTTCAAGCACGATCCTGGCTTGAGATTCTGCGCTAGGTGCTTCATATCATGCGTCGCTGGCTAGGCGCTTTTTTCTGAGTGGACAAGCGGGTTCTGCAGCGTCGTGAGAAATCACTGTCGTCCATCTTCAAACACTGGCTTACTTTTTATACGGCATGTTTTGCGACCTGGTCACAACCGCCTTTGCCTCCAACGTCTGAATGGTCCCGAGGATTCCTGCTTTTGACGTCATTGTCTTCGTCGACGGCTTTCGCTCTGCCCGATCTTACTCGAGCTCGCTTCTTGGCCATTACCATTACGTCTTCTTCCTTGACGGAAATCCTCTACCGAAACCCTGGTCTTCAATTGGCTCAGAAACCTCGCAAGTTCAGAAGTGAGACAAACGGAAAAACATATGCACATAGATATCAACTTTTCATCTTGTTTTCTACAGTTCACCCACTACGCTGTGCATCAACAATGGATGGAGCTCAGTCGCAAGTTCGCTCGCGGCAATATCCACGCCCTCAATCACGATCTTCGACTCACACCAGCGCTTCCAGAATGACCTCAGTCAGTGCCAACAGCTCGTCTTCTCAAATCGCTGCCTCACCTCAACTTTCTCAATCTCACTCAACACATCGATACCACCACAATCAATGCTCCACGGGCTCTCCTCGACCGACGTCAGGACCTACGCCACCGCTCTCCAGGCAGGAGAGCACCGAGTCGGCACGTCAACCCACAGTCTCATCTTTTCTATTGGAAAAATTGCACAGGGAGCGTAGAGCCGAAACCGAAAAATCTAACCAGTCGCAGTCGTCGTTGCCAAGGTCCAACCCAGACATGAATGGATCGGCTGAGCTCGGACGAGCCCCGAGCTCTCCTATGAAGACTTCCGCTTCCGAAGCAAACCGACCGTCATCGAGCGCCGGACATGAAAACGGCAAGAAAAAGGGTCATGGTGTCAAGGAAATGGAACAGGTGATTTCGACTCTTCATAAACAGAACTTCGACTTGAAACTCGAGCTCTACCATCGGCGTGAAAGACAAAGCACGCTCGAGGAGCGGCTCGATGCTCTAGAAAGCGACAGGGTCCGGATGGAAGAAGTGAATGACAAGCTGTTGATTGAGTTGGAGAAACGCGACAAAGCGGTGGAAGAAGCCGTGACGATGATAATCAACCTGGAAACGAAGGTGGATCAGCTATTTCGTGAAAGAACCATGGTGCAGCAAATTGAGAACGAGCCGTTCTTCTGCCCTCGGGATTACGATGTGGGCTACAAGACCCCTGTACCTCAAGATCCGAGGCTGGATGTTGGCAAGATGGATGATGCCAAAGTCGTCAATCGGATGCCCAGCTTTTTGTCCGAAAACAGCGAAATAACCAGAAATCTGAGAAACGTATACTTGGACAGCAAGGCCAGTGTTCTGAGTCTTCCACGCGTGGCAGGAAGCTCCCCCGAAGCGGACAACGTGCAGGCTCTGGGCAGCCCTACGTTGAGCGTGCTCAGCGAGAGTTCGTTTGTGAGCGTCTACGGGCGAAAGGAGAAGGCTGCCGATACGGATCAGAATGACACGGATGTGGATGAGACTTTGGTCCTGGACGGCACAGAATCCCCTTTCACCAAGAGTCTCGCCGAGAATCCTGCACCGCGCGGAAAGGCTCGTTCAATGTCCTCCAGCAGGACCACGGGCTCACGAACTAGCTCCGCAGGACAATACCAGTCAATAACAGACGTCATTGAAGGATCACCCCTGCAGCGACTAGAACGACTTGACATGTCTTATACGAGCAGAAGGGACCCGAGACAACGGGGTCAAAGCCAAGGCAGGGACTTCACAAAGGTTCAATTCGTCTCTCACGGTCGACCGGCGGCACAAGGAACTATGAGACAAGACGAGCGCGATACTTTGCGAAGAGTTCTGACTGATGGACCTGGTGGCGTTAGACTTCACGACCACGGACTGCCGCCAACACCGGACACCATATCGAGCTCGACTTTACGCCGCCTTCAGGGCTCCAGCGATACCCTCTCTCAGGAACCAGACGTCCACGAAGAGAGTAGCAATGGCGTCTCCTTGAATCCTGCAAGCCACGGTGGACGGTTGCAGAATAGCAGGACAGTGGCGTTGCCCCAGGGGAGTCAGACGGGGGTAGTAAGCTGGGCGTCGCCTAGTAGATCAACCATTGATTCGCTATTGGAGCATCGTGATCCCCCGATCAGCCGGCCACGCTCGGCAGATGAGTCTACCATATCGTACGGGAGGGGACAAGACTGGGATAGCGATGACGACGACGACGACGACGATGACGACGATACCCATTCGCTTCAGTCTAGCCTTGATATTTGGATGCGAGAGGGCGCACCCTCGAGAAATAAGGATCAAGGCTCCCCAGATCTTTTCAGTTTCCCCTCTGGTGGCGGACACAACGGCAGCTGGAACCCGGGGGCCATGTATGGACAAGGCAGCGGTGCGGCAGACAGTACTCAACCTCCCCCCGGCTTTGACTACATGCGAGACCTGTTCTCTCTTCGCCAAGGTCTGTTCGCGAATACCGCGCCGCCGCCGCCAAATCGTCGATCCAGCTTGCATGCCAGAACAGGATCATCAGAGACCACATCACAAGCCACGGGCCATCAGGACAGCGAGAAAGGACCAACATCGGCAAAACGTCGAAGCTACCACAGCAGACAAAACAGTGTGGACCTTGGTCGAGGGGATGCCTTGCGAACTCCAGTCCAGCGAGATCAGTTTGCACCTCCGCCCCAACCAAGTAGTGACCAAAAGCAGAGGAACTACCCTCCAATCTCCGGCCATCAGCACGGAGCCAGGGCTGGCTTGAACAGGCTATTCCGCCGCTCTACTAGCGGTGCACCGGCTGTGCCCGCTTCTTCCAACAATCAAAGCGAAGCCGCCAGCCCTGAGACGGTCAAGAACCATGACGCCATGGGCCTGCCGTCGTGGGCCAGCCGAAGCTCGGCTGTAGAGGACGACAGAGCTGGAGCCACGCCGCCGCCCATCACGTTCAATTCACGACAGACGCGGCGGAACACCATGGGAGCAGAGGGTGAATCAGAACGGCCCTCGACGCAAGACCTGCATAGAAGCAAGACTCCTGGGCCGGCTACTGCAGCGGCGGAAGCTGCCGGTACAGAAGAAGGGCCTGCGGCACCTTCGGGGACAGGGACGCGGAGAAAGTGGCTCCCAGGTTTCTCGCGGACAAGCAACTCAAAGAACAAGACCGGATAGGGGCTGTGCCAATTTTGAGTCTAGGGACGATAGCAGAAACAGCACTTGTCCATGTGACAACAATCACAGCGGTATGGGTGTGTACGTGATGTTGATCGTTGGCACATGATGGAGCGCATCTTTACAAGCAAGTAAAGGGTTGGTTGGGTTCAGCCAAGCCAGCCGTGGTGAAGCTTAGCTAGGCATATTTCAGGAGCAGCATTGGCGTCTTCTTTTCTGAATTTTTTTTTTTTAAAAAAAGAACCAACAGCAGGGGAAATCTTAGCCTAGAATGCATCCAATACTTGAAACATGCGCTGTAGCCCCCAGTCTTGGCGTGTGTGTAATGGGCATGCCCCATCATCGAGCGCGAAGTCGTATAGCATGATCAATATCCACATTCTACAACTTACAACCAGGGCAGGGCGGGGCAGGGGAGAAGTCTGTCAATCAGGTAGACGGGACAGGTGTCTAAGACGTGAAGCTCAGATTGTTGATGCTCGTTAGATGTCGTCGGGTGCCCGCCCCTGGTATCAGCTGGGTGGGAACTTGGCACGACTTGGTGGTTGGTGAGACGGGGGTTACCTGGGCGGGCAATGCGTGCTCTCTGGCTGTGGGGCTTGCCAATGGTTGCGAAACTTTTTCCCGAGTGAAAGCGCAGAAAGCGATTTGTTGTAGGTTGAAAAAGGCTTTTTTTCCGTATTTGTTAGGGGGTGGGGCTTATTTTTGTTGAGTGGGGTCATCCGGAGACAACAGTTCCATTCAAGAAGGTGGTCCCGTTTCTCAGGACGGCCGGACGGCCGGGATGCAGCGTCGCGGGCGGGTCGTCGTCGACGGTGCCGTTGGCGTACATGATTCCGTTCCAGGCCGAAGTCAGGCGGGGGAGGGGGAGGGGGAGGGTGGTGGCCGAGGAGGCATTCATGGAGGACCCCTTGGTGAGGGGGGCGGCGGCGGCGGCGAGCAGCGGGGATCGCCGCGGGTTGATGGCGCAGTTCTCGCTAATCATGTACAGGTTCATGCCGATGGCAAAGGCGTACATGTCTGCGCTGAGGCGGTCCCAGCCCCACTGATGGTTGACCACGACGCCGATGAAGTCGACGAGCACGGCTGTCGGCCAGGTCTCGGGGCTCATGTTGTTGATGCCCATCCAGTACAGGGCGGGGTTGGTGGGGAGAATGCCGATGTTCTCGATGGACAGCGCCGTCGTGGTGACGGGGTCGGCACTGACGAGCCACTGGCTGATGAGGAACCCGTCGTTGGGGAAGCTGCCGCCTCGGCCGACCGTCTTCCAGCCTGCGACTTGGTCGTTGGCCATGGTCTCGGTGTCGGGCAGGTCGGACCAGTTGTCCCGTACGTCCATGCGGGAGGCCTGGTAGATTCCGTCGGCGACGGAGTCCTGCGGGACGTCGGCGGCGAGGTTGCCGCCGAGGAGGAAGAGGACGCAGCCCCTGCCGCCGTTCTGGTCCATGAAATAGGATGCCTTCTGCTCGTTGAACTTGATGGCGGGGTCGAGATTTCCGCAGCGGTTGTCGACGCCCCGGAGTTTGCCAAAGAAGTTGATGACAATGTCCGTGGTCCAGTAGATGGGGCCGTTGGCGGGCACCTCGAGCACGCCGATTAGGTATCGAACTCGGAAGAAGATGATTTCGCCTGGGTTTTCGGCCGTGAATTGGTTGACTTCCCGGATGACATCGTCGAGAGACTCGCCGGTGTTTCCGATGGCGACGTCGGCTTTTTCGTCGCTGAGGTGCATGGTCCAGAAGCTGTAGTCGTTCTTGTTGGCTAGTCTGTGGACGCTGCCCACTCGGAGGTCAAAGACGCGGGCGCCGGCACGAAGCTGGTCATAGATGTTGAGGCCTTGGGTTTGTGTATTGGGCTCGGTGCCGACGGAGGCGATCTTGTTGCTGATTCTACTCATGCCCGAGTCGTGGGTGGCGGGCACGAGAATGTGCTGGACCTGTCGGTCCTTGATGACATGGTACAGGCCTTTCATCCAGTTGCCTGGGCCGTGCCGAAGAGACGCGATGAACCCGTACGAGTCGCTCCCTGTAATGACCAGAGTAACGGCAGCCTCCTTTCCGGCATCCAGGTACTCCCGCTGGCCTAAGCCCATGCCGCTCAGGTCCAAGATGGTGCGGCGGGGATAGTCATTGGGGATGCTGGTGCGGGCTCTGACTTCAAATCGTTTGTCGGTGCCCTCGATGGTGTAGTAGGCCTCGCCGCCGTCGTCCTTTGGATTCCTGCCAAGCTGTTTTGTGTACTCTGCAGTGTTCTGGCGGGCCCGCCCTTGTGGGACGTCGTCCCAGTCAAAAGTGTCCATCTGATATGAATGCGTGCGGCTTCGGTCGAGGATGAATCGGTGGGGGGTCAGATTGACTATGGTGATGTATTGCTTGGCGGGGAAGCCGACGTGTTGGAGAGGAATCAGAGCCCATGGCATGTAACTTCCTACTCTGGGCACTTCATTGCTGTATGATCTGTCTTCTTTTCGGCACACATCGTGCGCACTGCGGCTGCATTTCTCAAACAGTTTCGGGGTGGGTGCCGTTGACGCAATCTGGGCGCAAAGGAACATCGAGATCAAGCTCGCGAATATGGTCATGGTCACGGTCAATTGGCTTTGCCGCATTGTGAAGACAGGTACAGCGGCCCGGACACTCACTGCCAGTGTATCCAGAGGTGAGGCTTCATTCAAATGTTCACGACCCGGAACGACAAGACGTGAAGAACTGGCCGGAGGAGACCACGGCATATGTACAACCACCAGACTTCTCTCCATGCGTTCCTACACCTTGGTCTTTACTCCCTACTCTCTAAAAACAGACGACGCCATCCCCGCTCATCTTCGTCGTCGTCGTGCTGGGGGGGGCGTAGAAGTCATGCTGAATGCTACCTCTCCATCCCAGCGGCGCATTACTAGTCCCGTGAGCAGTACTCAAATTTGCAGGAACATGGCCAACTAGTCCGGTCACCAGGTCACGCCCGGGCCACGACTAGGTCCCGGTGTTATCTGGTTGCGCCCGTCGGAAGACTTGACGGCATCAGGTGTACTGGCTGTCCCATGGTGAACATGGAACAGCCCAGGCGTTTTGCACGTGTTGCAGCGTCAGCCGTTCATGCACTCACGTCTCAGTCTGGTGCTCCCCGTCGTCAACCGACGTGGGCGGATGAGCAACTTCGTCCGAAGAGCGCATGTATGTAGGATCGAGACTTGGGCCATGGTGAAGCGTCACGGGTCACGGTGCATTGCAAGCGCTGCAAGCGTGAGGGCGGAACTCATGAGTCGGCAGTGAGGAAAGTTGCTTGGGTTTGTCTTTGTCGCGACACGATTCTAACAACCAAGTTACGGATTACAGTGGGTCTTATTAGGTAATTCCGAAATTATCTGGCTACATGCCAAGATGCGCACGCTAGACCAATCAACTTGCAAAGGGACTTTATTGACAGAATGCACCTGCTCTGCAAGACCCACAGCAACATGGTATCGGATTTTTAGCCACCTTCGTCGGCCGACAGGATTTCAACCTCTTGCCCAACTCACCATAACAGGGCGGAAGTGCATGCACGTCTTTGCACAGTTCGCCGGCTTCTTCAGACACGAGTCTTTCAAGGTCGCCATGACTGGGTTCTCCCAGCAACAGCATGGCGCCGGGATGCCAGACTGGATGAACGTTCGACTTGGGCATAGGATCAATGCATCGAGTCAACCCCATTCTAACGCTCCATGCCCTGATGCTGGTTGAGAACGAGTTCACACGTCATAATAATTACAGTATTGAAGAAGAACGTGGGAAGAGGAAAAGGAAAAGGTCATGTCCGCATCATACACATCTCAAGCTTCATTGTCGACCGCCCATGCCTCCACAACTTCCGCCAAGGTATCCTCGCTTCCAACGTTGCCAGGGAACACAACGTAAGGCACGCCACGATGCCGACTAGTCTCCTCGTCGCATCGCCAGAGGGGCACACCGGGGGCAGCTTGTCCCAGAACGCGCGCGCGCCTCATTCTCAAGCCCTTTGTAGCAGTATCTGAAGCGGTGATGCCGCCCTTGGCAATGATGTATCGCGGACGTACATCAATCAACTCGACCAGTTGAACTAGCGCCTTCGCAACCTTTGATCCGATGTTCAGAGAGCTCAGACCATCTTGACCTTGGATCAAGGTTCTCGACGTCATAACCAGGACATCGTGTCCTGAAGATATGTGTGTTGAAATCGATGGAGCTGCCTCCCTGATAATCTGCTCAGCGGCATCCTCGGAGGCAATAAGATCGGCCACCTCCAGCTCAATCACGTGCAGTTTGGGTGCCAACTTCTCTCGCAAAGTCTTCAATTGAGCCGTCGTCTGGGGCACGTATGATCCCGCTATGATGAGTCCACCTGGCTGATGGAGGTTCGAGGACGGAACAAGTCCCAGGTCTTGCATCGACAGAGGCGGAATTCCTTTGATCCCAAGCCTTGATGAAACGAAGGCCGCGCCTGTCCGGTAAAGGTATCGCCTGCCACTTTTCTCAGCCTCCAGGAGACCAGCCACGAACACGTGCATATCTGACTCTGCGGCTGCGTTGACAATGAAAACTCTGTTGGGATCTGCGGAAACGGATAGCAGTTTCCTGGTAACTGCCTCTGGCCCGCCCACCCTGATTTCGTCCAACGTCACGCTTATAAAGGACGAATCATTGAAGCGTGAGCCGCACTTCTCAAGCACGTACTGGCGAAGATTGGAGTTTTTGTACCCAAAGGTTGCGTCCTGCGCAAATGGCGTCTGGCTGGCGGGTACCAGCACGTCTGCTTCTTTGACGTAGTGTACATCATTGATGGTATATCTTCCGCCCTGTGCGAAGAACGGTGTGATGACCCAGCCGTCAAAACGGCCGAGAGCCGCCTCGGCAGCTTCGGGTTCTTCGGGAAGATGACCGCGCAGCGTGGAGTCTCCTCGAAGAACAATCTCAAAAGCCCTGCTCGCTTTCTTCGCCGCTGTTGATACATTTTTGCAAATTTCTTGTATCAGCCTTCGGGCTGCTGCCGATGGCAGGGCGCGTGAATTTGTCAGAATGAAGAAACCGCTTGGGTTGAGGCTGAATTCCGATTCCAGTGTCGCCGAGTCCCACACAGTCAGGACGTCAATGTCGTGGCATGTTTGTGTGCCAGTGGGATCGTCGTCGAGCACAACCAGTGTAGGGACATGGCCGCTGTCGACGACTTTGCGGACATTGCTCAACAGCACATCGGTGCTATATTCTGGGGGGAGGCTCGCAAGTGTGGCTGCTGCCGGGATGGGCTGGGGCTCGCCGGCGGTGCCAGCCCTCGGGTCAGCCTCGTGTGCGCGCATGTCGTGGTTGCCAGTTTTACTTGCAACACTTGGTCCAAGCAATTCCCACAGACGCACGATGCCGGCATCCGACTCCTTTGTCCAGCCATGCGCCGCTCCGGAAAGGTACAAGGTATATGCTGCCGAGGAGATGGGGGCGCAGTACCTCAGACGGGCAGCTTCGTCGAGAACTATGCCCAGGTCCTTGACGAAGATGGCCAGGGCAGAGTGCGGGGTCCAATCAGCGTCCAGCATCTGCGGAACCCGGTTCTCAAACATCCAGCTCCACGCCCCTGATGATTTGATCATGTCAAACGTCAGCTTTGTGTCGATATCAAGGCGCGCGGCAAAGGCCATTGCTTCTGCCGCAGAAGCAATGTGGACTCCCGCGAGGAGTTGGTTGATGAGCTTTACAGATGAGGCCGCCCCTATGCCACCGTCTACGTGACACAGGTTCTTTATGCCGCCGGCCATGGCGAGGAGTGCAGCATGCGCTTTGGAGACGGCGAGGCTTTCTCCAGAGCAAATAATCTTGGCAAGATCAAAATCAGGTCATGTGTGAGTCATTGGGGGGGGGGGGTTATAATGAAATGAAATGAAATGAAAAAAGAAGACTCTACTTACCGTCAGTGTACCATTAGCTGCGCGAGCGACACCACCACTGACTGGCGCGTCCACCAGTGTGATTCCCCTACCCAACTGTTTCAACTTGACGTCGAGTTTCCGTACAAAATTTGGGGGCACAGTGGAGCTGAGAATTACAACGGCGCCGTCTGATAGTGCTTCAGCACCACGTCCGCTTCCGAAAAGAACATCGTCAGCCTGGGCCGCATTCTGCACCATGAGCAGTACAGCATCTGCCTCCTTAATCGCCGCAGAGGGTGTCGCAGCCGCGGTGGCGTTTGATTCATTGGAGATGAATCTGTCAATTGCAGGGCCGTAGACGTCGTATCCCTGCACCTGAAAGCCCGCACGTAGCAAAGAACCGGCCATGCCTTGGCCCATTGCTCCCAGTCCGATCATGCCAATCTTGGAAATCTCAAAGGGACTGCCAGATGGAGTCAGCACGCTTTCCAGCCTGGCTATCTCTGCATTCTGCTTGACCAACTCATGTGAGCCAGGTAGGTAGAGGCGAACAAATCCCGCGTCATCGTCACAGCCGAATCCCTGCGAAACCCCAGCTATGAACAGTTGCTCTACCGCACTGCTCAGGGGCAGCGGGAAGTGCAGACTTCGAGCCGTTGAAACAGCGTTTTTCTGGGATTTCCAGACTGTCAGCAGCGCAAATGCGGCGTGCGGAGACGGGAAAAGTCCTACCATTTCGTGCAAGGTGAATTCAAGTGATACTTGGGGAGTCCAGCTTCCAGCAAGCATTTGAGGGACGCGAGTTTCAAACGCAGATGAGCTTCCTGCAGCATTGCTGATGATGTCGAAGGTGGCTTTGGTATTGAGGCCAGCTCTGGCTGCGAGAGCCATGGCTTCAGCTGCCGTGGCAGTGTGTAGGCCAAGTAGAAGCTGATACACAAGCTGTGCTTTGGAAGCTTGGCCCAGCTGGCCTGGAACCACATACAGCTTGTCTGAAAATGTGTGCATCAAGTGTTTTGTCGATTTGATGGCCTCGCCGGAGCCAGACACGAACACTGTACTAGCGGAACCCTCCGCGCGGACTGAGTTGGCGACTATGGCCATGTCCATGACGGAAACATCTTGCCGACCACATTCCGCAAGCTTTTGGGGGAGTGATTCGTAAAATGATGGCAGGACTGGCGTACTTATTACAAGAACAGCTTGCTTGGGCAGTGCTGTTTACTTGATGGTTACTTTTGTGGTTCGCTGTAACACAGCGGCAGCAAAGGATGCTGCTGTGTTCAATTTTGGAAATCGTACCTGAGATAACCCCCGAGGCGGAATCAAAGAGAAGACGGTTCAATCGTCCCTCGTCCGTTGTTGTACAAACGAGGATGTGACTGTTTTCGGCAACGCCCCTGGGGGAACCAGCTGCCTTGGCTCCCAGGTTGACAAGGTTTTCTAGGACGATGGCATCCTCGCCGTAGACAAGAACGAGGTATTCGGAAGTGGAAAGGACCCTGTGCAATGACTCGGGATTCAGACCCCCGGGACCGATGGTGCCAACGATGCCAACGATGCCAACGCTGGTCGGCTCGTTGCCCGATACGGTCATCTTTGTTGGACGATGTGTGTGCTTTTTGTGACTTGGTAGACTAGAAATGCAAAATGACGGTTTGTCCCCGGGAGGTGGTTCACAAAAGGATCTAAACTCTTTCTGGTATCAGGCTTTGGTTGTTCAGACCAACCCAGTCAATCAACAACGGCTCTTCTCTTCCCCCCCCCCCACCTCAGGGTTAATTTCCGCGGGCAACTATGTATTTGATTCAACGGGCAAACGGATAGAAACCCGCAGACAGCGCCCCAGACAGCGCCCCAGACAGCGCCCCAGACAGCGCCCCAGACAGCGCCCCAGACAGCGCCCCAGACAGCGCCCCAGACAGCGCCCCAGACAGCGCCCCAGACAGCGCCCCAGACAGCGCCCCAGACAGCGCCCCAGACAGCGCCCCAGACAGCGCCCCAGACAGCGCCCCAGACAGCGCCCCAGACAGCGCCCCAGACAGCGCCCCAAATTGCTTGGTGAAGATTGCCATTTGATCACGATTGGCTGTGGACACGTGCGGTGGCGTGTGCGAGGAGATCGACACCGACCCGACCCCGCTTGTTGGCGATTGTGCTCTGGGGCGCGCCGGGCACGAGTAGTTTTAGTTACTCGAGTAGTCCGCCCGTAGGCCCGTAGGCCTGTAGGGGCAAAAGAGTTCATCCATCCATCGGTCTTTGTCCCGCCCCCCATTTTGCTCTTTCCTTCTTCCAAGCTCGATCACTCCAGCAGACCCATTCTTGGGCGCGGACTTCGTTCCATCTCAACATATCGAATGTATTATCATGAAGCGAGCGAGGTTTGGTTCTTCGCAGGTCAGCCCTCCTAGCGAATCTGGCGACCATCAACCCAAGATCTCGAGGAAGATTCGTGCCTGTAGGTCAATCCGTCTCCCGCGCTGCTGTCCTACCCCCCTCCCCCTCCCCCTTCCCCCCCCCGTATTTGACGTGTCTCACCCCCGGCTCTCCTTTCGGGATCCTCAAGTCCACGTGTTGCATGCAATGCTCGCGTCTGCTTGTGTCTGCTTGTGTCTGCTTGCACAGCTTGGTGCTAACTTTGTGTAACCTTCAGGCCAGGCATGCCAGAACCGCAAGATCAAGTGTGATCTGGAGGCCGGCCAGGAACAATGCGCGCGTTGCTCCAGGCTTGGCCTCAAGTGCACCGTCAACAAGAGTTTGCAGACGCTTTTAGACGGCGAGAATGAGTGGAAGAAGAGCATCGAGGCTCAAATGCAAAGCCTTCAGGCCGCATTGTCGGAGGTCCAGCAGACTTTAAACATGGCGCGTCCATTGCCTACGCGGCCACCCAGCGTCGATGGCCGTGACTTCGCAAGAAGCGAGGCTTCAGTCACGTCAGCGCAGGGCATGCCGCGAATCCACCGTGATGGCATGGGGCCAATCCGTCCGACAGGCATGACCAGAGAAAACTCTGTCGAAGCCGAAGCACAAGAAGGCGATGATCAGGCCATGGTCAATGCGCCAATGGCCAGTCTCTTCGAGGTCACCAAGCTGCGCAATGTTCGCAGTGATCCTTGGGCAAGAATGCATCGGCCTCCCAGCCGGACTCAGAAGGCCGACTTCATTACTCAAGGCAAGTTTGCCCTTCAGGAGGCGGAGGTGCTGTTTGCAAGATTTCGGGAAACTCTAAATGCCTACCTTTGGGGTGGCATTGCACTTGTCCATGACACCCTGGATGAGGTGAGAGCATCGTCATCACTTCTCACTGCGGCTATTCTTGCCGTGACTGCTCTGCACGCACAGGATGATGGCCGCGCATTTGATGTTTGCTACCCGATTTTTCTGGAACTTGTCAGCCAAGCCATGTTGGACCGGTATCACGCACTCGACGATGTTCGTAGCCTGTGTATCGGAGCCTTCTACCTCTCAGATCTCAGCTGGAAGCTCTCGGGCCTGGCAGTAAGGATCGCTACAGAGCTCAACCTGCACCAATTCTGTGCCATGGCTTCGAGACATCGGCCAGAGTATGTTGAAGAAGCTAGATTGTGGTATTTCTTGTATGTGTGTGATCATCACTTCAGCATTGCATATGGACGACCACCCGTCATCAGTGAAAACTCGACTTTGTCTTGCCATGAAGATTTCCTGCGGTTGCCGGGAGTGACAATGTCAGATCACCGCCTACACAGTCAAGTTGGAGTATTCATTATTATGAGTCGAATTTACCATGCCTTTGGGCCTGACCGATCGAGGATGATTGCAAATGATGAGTTTGAAATTCTGCGCCGATTCGACATTGACCTGGCGCGATGGCGCGACCAGTGGAAACCACGCCTTGGTGGGTAGCTAGTAGAAAGTCAAAATACAAAACGGTGGTGCAATTGCTAACTCTAGTCCAGCGCCCAATCCCCACGTCGCCGACTACCCCGCGAAAGGAGTCATTCTTCACTACCACTTTGCCAGAGTGCAGCTGTTCTCCGTCTGCTTACGGGGCCTGCGTCCCACGGAGCAGTATAGAATGTCGAGCGAGCGCCGAGAATTCGTGAACCTTGCCGTTGGTAGCGCCTTTGCAGCCCTGGAGCTCATTCTCAACGACCCTGATATGCGACCCGCCGTTATTGGGGTCCCGCTGTACTTGCTCACTACGATTGCGTATGCTTGCTTGTTCCTCATGAAGGCCCAAACTCAGTGGAAATCAGCACAGCTCGACATTCGATACGAGAGTGTGGCCTCCATCATCGAAGGCATCGTGGTTCTGTTGGAAGAAACCAGCCCATGCGTTCGACACGTTGCTCATCACTTGGGTCGGGGGCTCAATGGGATGCTTGCGAAATTTCGAGAACACAACGCCATGGAAAGACAGCAAATCCAACAAAACGGACAGTCCGTGCCTCTCCCCTATGCGGACGGCGGCGCATGGCCCGATTGGAACAGCTGGATGTTTGGGACGACGAACATGCCCAATCAATTTCCCCTGGACCAAGAACAGCAGTACGGACTCAGTTTTCTGGATGCTCTCAGTTCGCAGATGCCGGGTTAAGCTGTCGGCGAGTCACAGAGGCGCGTGTGTGTGGCTGGTGCAGTACGGGGACATGTAATTATGACAAGGCCCAATATATGACATGATGTAAAACCCGCCATGACGCCCGCTGAGAAAAGAAGCACAGCTAGACTCGTGACATGAGGCAGATATTTCATTGGTAAGCCCAATTATAACAGCTGGGCGCCAACCCTAATCAGAAAATGCACGCCTCTCGATTCTGCGAATCACTCGCAGCTTCTCATTGACGCGGTCGAACCCATTGTCCCTACGCAATCCAAGGCAAAAATTGGCGTCCAAGATGGAAAACAGCCACGGCATATTCCATTATCTTTGTGGTTGATTTTTAGGACACGACTTGGTACTCGGCCGGGAAGAAGACCGCGCCGCGGATTGATTGTTCAAGGTGGGACGCAACTTGCAAGCACGGCATAATCCGTATAGACTGAATAAAGCGAAGAATTGCCGCCCCTTTCGCCAGAACAAGAGGCAGCCAGCCATAAATATGAAGAGGAGGAGGAGCCAGATCCGGCCCCGCGGACGGGCCGCCCGCTAGCATCGTAGTACTAGACACCAGATCCCGGCACAAACTCTGTCTGGTTTCAATTTTCAATGGCTCATCTATAAATCGACAAGAACGTGCCGAACCGGAGGCCATTGTTCGGATCAATGCTCCCTCCAACTTGCCCCCCCCTTGTGGATGAAACGACTCATGACCACGTCCACGTTGCACATACTCCGTACGCAATGCCATAATAACTCTCGGACGGGCCTGTGAGCCCGAACTTGCCGGCGGTGTACCGAGATTTGCCCAGCGTCTTTTTGTGAACGAACCCCCGTCATTTCCCGTGCACCCGCCGAGCCAGCCGTGGGCAACATGGCCGTCGACATGTTGGCAGAGGCCTAGCTAGCTAGGCATTTTGATATAATGCTGGGGGACGACTCCCGAGGTTGTTTGGTGCGTGGTCGGGGGGCAACTTACGGTGAGCATACGGTGTAGATGGTAAAACAATCTAGGGGGGGAACAATGCACACCCTGGGACGAGATGATGCATTGGATGCTGATGTTGTGCTCGGCAAGTTCTAGAACGTGCCTCATCGGATAAGTTTATTTTCTCTTCTTCTTCTTCTTCTCGTCTGTATGCACACCACATGTCGGGGTGCATTGCCGTCGCGCTGTAGGGTGGTCAGAACTGCCTTAAACAGGGTGTCGCGTTTATGCATGCACTCATCACAATTGTAGTTCTGCTCTGGGTCCATGGTTCGCGTTAATCCGTACTGTCGTCTTTGGACGGCGCTGCGACTGCGGTTGTTTCATCTCCCAGTGGTCCATTCTCTACTCCGTACACATGGTGGGAGTGTCGATTGTGTCGGGCTGGCGTCCTCGGCGTTTTCTGTGCTTCGGGCTGGGTGGTGGCACTGGTGGGAATGTCCTCCGCGTTCGTGCTTTGGTCTGGGATGGCGGGAGAGAATGAATGCCACACTTGTTGGCAAGTTGGACGAGATTCACGGCTTGATGGAAACACGTCCATCAAGGTGTCCAAAACTGCCTCCAGCAACAAAGACAAAGGGCGTTGCGAGAATGGTGCGGACTGTTGGATGTTACAGCCTCACATCTTAGGCATTAGTCTCTTCGCGATAATTCTTCCCTCTTTCGCGGCTAATTGCGAGACCTTCAGATTATCCAACATCTCAGCATTTAGGGCAAAAGACCCTCTTTGCCCCTCATAGTCATATAATAGCCTCTTTTCGCCATGTGTGGATAGCCTAGATATTAACTGAATACATCATCATCACTTTCCACACCGTCTCACACGGACCAAAGGCAGCTGCTACGGGCCGCCCTTGCCTATCCCCCATTGCGCAGGCGCCAAGCCCGTGGCGACCGCGACAGCTGTCACGACCTGTCACGACCCGTCACGCCTAGCTGACCAGCTGCCAGAATAGCTCATCAGCCTCGCGTCTGACCTTCCATGACATTGAAAGCCACGACCCATGACCACACGGCGATGCAACGCAAGTTCATCCAATGTTATTTAACCCATCTTGTTGTTGTCAGTACTCGCCTCTTTCTTGAGAGATGACTGCGACATTTTCTTCCCGAGTCTCTTCGCTTCGACACCATGGTTTCGGCGACAGAGTTTTATCAATCCCAGATTGGCGGCACCTCGGTCATCAATTACTGCTACACGGATCTTCCCTTTAAGCTTCTCCTCGGAGACATTTATCATTTCTTCGTCTACTGCTGGGCGTTGCCATGGGTCATTCTGCCGCTCCGGCCAAGCGGGTCCAACGAGCTTGATGAACTGTACCCGAGCTTCAAGAATATCTTGTGCGTCGCAATTCACCTTGTACTCGCCATTCTTCAGCTCACTTTCATCGTCGTACTTCCTGTGGCCATAGTCTTTCCGCTATGGATGAGTGCTCTGGGAGTGGCGGCTTTCTTGACCTTGAACTGGGCTCTGTGCAAGCTGCTCAATAGCAAGGAGATCACCTTCCATTCCGACGAAAAGTATGCTAAAGCGCGACCGGAGCATGCGCACGAGCAATGGGTGTTCCTCAACGGCGTTGCGGCTGGGTATGCATTTTGAAGCAGAAGCTGTCCTTGGGCAAGTGTCGTAGCGCCACCGCTGACCACGTCTCAACAGAGAACACTGGATGAAGAACAACTTGAATAGGCTGGCGATAACTTTTGGTCGACCTGTACTCGGCATTCACAACAGGACGGCAGGAATATTGTTCGACGTCGTTGAATGCCTGATCCAACGAAACTGTACCTATGCAACTAGCGACGTGCGTATTTGTTATCGAATTATCCGTGATGTTCTGTACGACCCAAGCAAGTCTAAAGTCATCTTCATCCTGCACTCCCAAGGAGGCATTGAAGGGGGGCTTGTGCTCGACTGGCTGTTGCAAGAGACACCCCAAGATCTACTTTCCAAGCTCGAAGTGTATACGTTTGGAAACGCGGCAAATCACTTCAACAATCCTCATCGGCGCATCGCTTCTCAGAATCTTGAAGTATCCGACCCTTTGACTGCGATCAGCACGTTTTATTCCGAATCAAGCTTTTCATCGCCCGCCGATAGCCCTGTGGAAGCAAGAAAAGGGATTGTCGCCGGACAAAGCCCTTCGACTTTGCTTGGCCAGATGACGTCTGCATCTCTGTCCTCATCGCGCGCATCGTGTGCAGCCAAGGACAGGGCAATCGGCCACATAGAGCACTATGCTCACTCGACCGACTTTGTAGCTCTATGGGGCATGCTGCACTTTGCCACAAACAGAATGGGATCTCGCCAGCTTCCACGATTCTTGGGACGCCTTTTCAACCGCGCAACTGGCAGTGGCGGCCATCAGTTCAACCAGCACTACCTTGGTGGAATGTTTCCTCTGAAACGCGACCCCAGGACAGGCGAATTCACCGGCGCTGATGAAGAAAATGAGTTTATGGACGAGGTTATCAAATTTGGCAAAGAAGGCGATGGCATGGCGAATACTCGAGAAGCCTTTGAAATATCCTACCTAGGGACTGAAGGCTTCGGGACTGGCGGTATCTCGACGCCAGTAGAGGTACACGGGGTGACGGGAAGGAGACGCACCAAGGGCGGCGTCAAGGTGAGGGAACTTAGTAGACTTTGGAAATACAGAAACGGACGCTCCCCCGGCGATAAACCGCCAATGCTGGTCTCGGAAGGCGGCTTTGTTCGTAATGCGACATTGTAGGGGGAGAGTATGGGTAGCCTCCACGCTACGGAGCAGAGATAACTCGATCCCGAGATGGCATACCTTATGGAGCATGTTTACGAGCATTGCTCATTTCGGAAAGCACACGTGCATGTGTCTCTACATGGGCTTAGCTGATGGGGATGCAGGGGTGGCAGGTCAATAAGTGGCATTGTTCAAGTTGGCTGGACAGGACAATCAATTTGTTTCCGCAAAAAGTTGAAGAGTTGTGTCTACCTGTCTGTCTACCTGTCTGTCTACCTGTCTGTCTACCTGTCTGTCTGTCTGTCTGTCTGTCTGTTTGTCTGTCCATGGACCAACCGCCTTGAAGCCAAACAAGAGCGTCTGTCAGTCATTCGTTGCTAATGACATAGGGGACCAAATCCAGCGTAGGCCGCTCTACGATACGCCTCCCCCTTTCGCTACATCTCCAAAGCCTGATAGCATTGGAGCACGTCCAAAAGTGGCGCATGAAGCCTCGCTCGGTGTACAAGCGCGTGGAGCGATGACGAAGACGGGCGGCACGCGCGGCATAGGCCGGGTCTCCCGGGTTTCTCGAGGCAACGTAACAACCTTTGCAGTAGACGCCGCGCTGAACATAAGAGGTGACCATGTCAAAGAACGGAAAGCGTATGGATGCCGCATAGCGTCCCAGAGCATCTTCGATCCTGCCAATCTTTTCTCGCCTCATGCCCAGCTTGGCAGCCAGAGGCTCCATGGCGAGAGAAATCGGGGCGATATGGCTCCGGGCCATGTTGCTGGTCTGTTCCATCGAGTATCTGCCGGGGAGGGTCCGCAGCACGGGGAAGAGGCGGCGAAACAGCTTGAGGGACGTCTTCGTCTTTTGGTCCCGGCCGAGGTTGACCTCGTCGAGATTCACCATGTCCAGGCGAGGAGAGCTTTGCAGGCAGGCGAAGCAGCAGCGCGAGACCTGGGGCATGAACAAGAAGTCTCCGATGTTGTCGTCGCAGAACCTGCATCTGGACGACGCGAGGGCGTCGTACAGGTCAATGACCCGGACGTGCTTCGCGATCCCGCAGCGCAGCATGGCTCGCATGGCATCTCTCGCCACTTGGGCGACGACGAGGTATCGGTGGATGTCCGAGGCGACGTGGCGAGCTCGTCTGTTGACCTGTCGAAGATTCCAGTAGGACTGCATGTCCAGCTGGAGAAGCGCGGCGGAGGCGTTGGACATGGGCAGAGCCTCTAGAATCCCAATCGAAGAACGCACGACGCTTGAGGGGAAGGGCTGGACGAGGGAAAGCTCGACGAGGCCATCGCGTCTCGGGTCCGGAATGATGGCGGTCAGGGCGATTTCAGGACGAGGAAATGCAACAGTTCCGAGTATGGCATCTCGGACTTGGGGGGCCAGTCCCCCGATATGCATGGCAAGTGCTTCTTCGTTTGGTTGGTCTAGTTCTTCTTCGTCTGATCCGTCTAGTTCTTCTTCGTTTGATTGGTCTAGTTCATAAAGGTAAGAATAGATTCAAGCGTGGCTTCACCCGCGGGGCTTCGTGAGCAAGATCAAGAGCCCATGCGATGCGACAAAAGGATGGGATAAGAGGCAAAACCGTCCCCGTGTCATTTGTCATCCTCGAGGATAACGGGAACTGCAACAACGCCTTGCATAGGCAGGCGGGATCAAGTGGGAATCGACATACCTATGGCATCGCCTGGCGTTGACGGGAAGGAGGAAGGAGCGCTCATTTTCACGGATCTTTGTGTGTAGAAACAGACGTCTTTTGAAAATGTAGAATTGCTGGCCTCTCACTTGTATTTAAAGAAATGGAGGATCAATCTGCGACTTGCTGCAAATTGTGAACTGGATGCATTCGTAAACCTTGTGAGCCAAGAACACACTTCCATCTCGCTCCTTTCGCGCCGATCTAACCCTATGTAAGCGTCTACGTCCACGCCATGCGTAGTGAACATGGCCATCTTGTGCGTTTGAAAAGCTTGCGTCAACGCAGCCACAAAGTTTTTTTTTTTTTCATCGCTGAATTTGTTCTGACCTTGCAGCATCCTGCGGCCCTGAAACTTTTGCCCACGCTGGGTTGGTTGCAACCCGCGTCGCACTTAGGGATATCTACTGTTCCTCACGTAGATGTTGATTATCCTGCTAGCGATGACCTGGCGAGACTAGGAAAGAATATATTAAAATGGAACCACTGCATTGGCTACGACGAATAATGGGAGAAGAAAAAAATCAAAATAAACAAGATACATGGCAAGATTAGCTTCACTTACGTCATGCCACGTGTGTACGGGAAACTCTCTTGGCCAATGAGTCTGCTGGTCAAGAACGCCCCTCGGTTTTGGGTCGCGAGTCGTCACATGATGGGCCATTCGGGCCCTAGAGCAGGCCCTAGAGCAGGATCAAGATGTGACATGTCTTGGAGGGGGAACGGCACGCCGCCCTGTGACATCTCCATTTTCTCTATGCAGAGCTGCCGATATTTCTCTTGCAGGAAGAAGAAGGAATGAATGAGGGCTGCTTCCCTCTTCTCCGACTCTTGGAGGAGCTGCTCCAGATCCCTGATTCGTTGCTCTTTGCGTTGTCGGTAAGCTCTTTGCGAGGCTCGATTTTGGGCTCGACGGCGCTACGAGACAAAAAAAAAAAGTCAGCCGGCGTAAAGAACAAAGCTTCAAGCAACGACCCCCAAGGCCGAAACGATGCCGAGGACTATTCTTCCGCCTTGACGCATAATGCCACCTCAGTGTGTATGAAGAGAATATTTCTTACATTCAAGCCGCTGAGCAGCGCATCATGATAATGGTTCTCGCGACTTTGAGCGGCGGGTTCCTTCTCGTCTGACGATTGATCTTTTGCATACTCGGGGTTCGGCGTGGCGGAGGCATCACTTCCAGGGGTGCTACCTGCACTGCTGCTCGCCTGAGAGACGTGGCTATAGTCGCCGAGTACTGGCTCCGGATCCTGCAGGGACGGGGCCCAACCTTTGTCAGCTTGGGGCGAGCGACGGGAAGACTGTTTCAGCCGCGATAGAAACCCACCAGGAGCTGATTGAAGAGGTCAAACGATGCCTGGGGAGGGCTGAGATGTTGAAGGCTGGTGTCATCAAAGCTCGACCAGCAGTTGGAGGAGGATGCCAGCGGCAAGCGGCCAAGGCGGGCACTGAGGGTATCTCGAGATGTATCCATCATGGCCGACTCGGTGTGCATTGTGCGGTCTGGTTGCTCGCTAGATGGATGGAGGATCTGGACGTGAAGAAAGAACAGGATATATACTACATGTATGTATATGCTCGGGAGCTTGACACGGCCACGGCCGCTGCCGCTGCTACCTTCTAGAACAAACGTCCGACTATCTCCTTGGAGATCCTAAGGCTTGTGGAGTCACTTTAACCAGGGTCTACATGTATCTCTAGCTTACTTTTATCTAATTGGATACATACAGACCCCTGGTTAAAGTGACTCCACAAGCCTTAGGATCTCCAAGGAGATACCAGTCGGGCTGATTTCTACAGTCTAACCCCTGAATGATTTTACACGAGGTACATGACCAGGGGCAGCAGGCCAATGAAAAATCACGAGATGGGGTAAAAGGCACTTTAGATCACATATATTTTACTAGGACTACTTAGTACCTTTTTACCCCTGTAGCATCCCTAACAGCTCCACTCATGATAGCCACTCACAGCTGATAGTGGCTGCCCCGCGTGGGGCTTGTAGCGAGTGTAAAATCATTCAGGGGTTAGACTGTACTTCCACACGGAGCCCCCCTCGGTAACCAATCCGGGGGGTTCGTTTAACGGCGGGACGAATAAGGTAATTGCTGGTCTCCACTGACATGTTGCCAAGTCGTGTTTGACCATTTGACCCCTGCCAGATCCTGGCAACTCGTGCCCCGCTTCTTCTGGTTTTCGAATCTCGAAGTGAAGCCGTTGAATCGCGGCTAGCAGGGTCTTCGGAGTCAGTCAGTCAGTAAGTCAGTCAGTCAGTCAGTCAGTCAGTCAGTCAGTCAGTCAGTCAGTCAGTCAGTCAGTCAGTCAGTCAGTCAGTCAGTCGATCAGTTCATCGGTCGATCAGGCACGCGCAGACACGCAGACAGACAGACAGACAAAGGCAGGTTGTCAAAAGAGGGTTCAGCCATGATGCCTCATGCCCGAGCTTTGTCGAAAGCTGCTGCGGAGACTTGTTGGGTTCCACGCCGATGAGTTGCGTGAATCGTTTGTCTGATGATTCCCCCCCACCCTGCCGCTGCCAAGTCGCGTGATGGTCTCCGTCGTGACTTGACTCGTGAGTGAGACAAGGGCCGCCCAGGTCGGCCGTGAGCGGATGAGCGCGGTCGGCGGCCATGGAAGACGTTCCTGCAGAACGTGGATGAACGTGGATGAACGTGGATGGAACAAGAATGGAACAAGAATGGAACAAGAATGGAACAAGAATGGAACATGCATGGAAAATGAATACATGTCATCGATTCCCTCGTGAACAATTGGGGGCCACAGACGGCGTTGGGCAGGAGAAATTGAAATTCCATCCAGCAAGACCAATCGCAAGTTGAAGGGGCATCAGTTTCGAGGGCTGGGTCTGCCAGTACTACAAGCCTCTTGTTCCATTCTTTGAAGATGATGGCTCTTCGTCTCGACCCGCTGGCCTTGTCATTACATCACGCACTCTTTTTGATGTCTATTCCGTTGTTTCATGCTCTACACCGCCTAGCCTATATCCTTTGCTTGTATAAGTTGTTGGCAATGATATTTCCCTTGGCAGGATTTCACGGGGGAACCCCCCCCCCACCCAATGGACAAAAACCACGTATTACACTGCAGCGTCACCAATGGCTGAATCCACCAAGAAGTGGACGCGAACTCGTCACGAACAGAACAGCTGTGGCCAGTTATTGCTCCGGAGGCAACTGATGCATCACGATATGGACGGTAGACGGCAACAAGTGAGAAGAATGAAATTCCCTCGCCAGAAACATGAAAGCTCTTTGAAAATCGCATCCGCCCACCCGGTTCCAATCCCTTCACCGTGTTTCGTCCCTTGTTGGCCCATCAAGAGACATGCCAAGCTGATGAATAATGTGGCTACACGCAAAAGGGGGGGGGGGGGGGTCTCCTTCGCCCAATCGCAATGGCGGCCAGCTCGGAGCGAAATCCGAACATCGCTGCGAAGAAAACATCTTCCATGCACAACAAAGCGATTGCATCATGAACCCTGATGCTGGGCACTCCAAAAAGGTTGTTGTTTCATGCGCGGCGAAACTTTTTTTTCCTGTTTGGTACCGAGTACATCGCTGCCGACGTCCGCGTTGGTCGGATCCAATGACGACGGCTCAGGTTGATCAAGACGGAAAGACTCAGTCGGAGTCAGTCGCTTTCGATTGGCCCCGATGGGCCTCGCTCCGGTGCAACTGCAGTTGTATCGGTTTCAACGTAGGCATGCAATCATCATGTATGTTGTTTTTTGTTGACTGAGACCTAGAGCGAGGGCCCCGAAGCAGCCGACTTCACTTCTTGTCGTTCAAAGGCTTTGCCAACGGGGACCCCCGCGGACGACAAGCTTCGTCATGGAACCCCCCTTCCTTTCATTACTGAATTATCGACTCGCTCCGATGTTCTCGATGCGCGGAGCTGGGTTCCATTCTCTTCTTTGGCTCAGGGTATCTGCCCAGGTTTCTGGGTAGTCATCCATCCACCGAGAATTCTACGAGACTCTCGGCCTTGCAAATTTCCATCAAAGGGCGGTTCACGCCAACAGCCGAACCTGCTTGAAGCAGCGTATCATCGAATGTACAGAGTCTTCACCCGATTTCAAATAATTGCTCGTTCAAGTGACATGTATCATACTAGGAACCAAGAGGATGGGGAGAGAAAAAAAAGGAGCTGGCGGAGCAGGCTATAAAATGCAAAAAAAGTGCACGCTATTCGCATAATCTGACGAGGAAACATGGACTGCTGAATGTTTCCTCCCGGCTGATCAAACAGTGCGGGATTTACGCACATGGGAAGATTCCATGCCTGTTCATGTACTTTGAACAGTCGGTCCCCTCGCTTGCTGATTCGGAGCCCTCCCGTAGAAAACAAACACGCTTGGTGTTGCTACGAGATGTAAGAATTATTTCAAGAACCCCCCACATGTTTTCTTTGAAGAGTGGCATAGCCTTGCTGTACACGGACGGAATCCTTGCCATCCCTTTTTGCCAGTCGTTGATTTCCAACACGGTTCTTCATCAATGGTTGTGGCCAATGCACCAGGTTCAAAGCCTTTTGGCTTACCAACACTAGTGAAGCAGCCAACATCTCGAGTGTTGCAAATGTGCAACGAACTGCATAGTAGGCAGCAGCAACCCACACGACGATGACTAGCCGCATCTTACAGATACCACAGCTGCTACAATCCGTCCGTCTTGTGTCTTGCCACGTTTCTTTCTAAGCCTGCCGAGACCTCCTGCACAGGGCCGACGGGGAGGCCCAACTCGGGACTTTGAAACGATGATACGACTGTGCTGCCGGCCAAGAATCTGTCCGGCAGTACTCCCCTCGGAGGTGTAGCCCGGACACCAACCTATCTGCGCATCGAGTACCATATCGGGAGATCGCGCTTCTTGGGCTCCTAAACGTCGACTTGCAGCGAATTTGAGCCTCCGGCTGTCATTCCCAACCACCACCTTGCAAGATTCCCTCGGGCTGTAGACCGAAAACGACATTCTTCTACTGGACTATCCTCGTCCGAGTCTTCCAAAGCAGTGCAGCCAAATGGCGCAGAGGAGAATAGCGGTGGCCTCGCGTGATCTTGCCTGCGAAAAAGATGCAGCAGTCGGTATTCGTCGGCTCTCGCGAAATCTTTTGGGGGAAGGGGAGCAGCTTCCGTGACGGGTTGGTTGCTTGGATAAAGGACACGGATGTTCCAGTCCAGGCAGCAGTGCTGAGATCAACTTTCCACCCCCCACCCCCCCTCACACGCCACGTCAGGGTCGAAGAAGACGCTGTTCAAAAGGCTTTTAACCCCCTCGCGAGCTGCAACTCAGCGTGAGCAGTCCGGTCTAGATGGCAGCGGTTCCCCTTCCAAGCCGATATCGCCGCATGTTGGCCGAAACGACAAAGGTCGGCCCTGGCCGGATGTCGATGGCCCAGGCCCACGGCGCATAGAGATGGATTCAGAGATGGATTCCTGCATCGCTTGCGGCGGTGGCATTCCACCCACCGGTTGCAGACAGAATGGCTGTCCACCATCGAGCTGCATAAGCTCCGCCCCTCTGGCCGAGTGTACAATATAACGCTCAGGCAGGCATGAGAACGGGAACACGGTTGTACGAGCTGCCGAAGCATTCTGCAGTCCCCGTTGCGGGACGTGAGTCAGTAACGAAAAGAATGGTTGTTGCGCCACGTGAAGCCACGTGCAAAATTACCAAATCCTCGTGGAACGGCGACGGAGGGCATGACTGCTCTTCCCCTTGACAGTGACCGTGTTCGAAAAGGATTTGTCGAGGGCGAGGCCTTCTGGGAAATATGTGGGTGGTGGGGAAATGCCAAGTGAAGGTCCGAGGCGAACTCCGGGAAAGTTTTTCTTTTTCCGCGTGGGCCTTGTCCCAAAGCGAGGCCCAGGTTCGAGATCCTCTCTCATACGCGGCCCGAAAGACGGCTTCACTTGAACGGACTGCATCTTTTACAAGTACTTCGTACTGATGGCGGATTTGCCTTCATTACATCAACAACATGACGTTTGCTCCAAGTAGCAGGGATCTGGACTTCTGGACTGCAGAGAAGAAATCACACCATCACTTTGTACATGTAATCACGACATGTGTGGGGTCCCAGAGATCTCCAGCTGGCGCGGTCCGGATGCAGCCGAATGACGGCTGTCACAGACAAGGGTCCAAAGTGGGCTCGTCGATGGGGCTAGTGCAGGAAAAAAAAATGTGAAAAAAAAAATTTAAACAAGGGAAAAAAAATTTAACCAAGAGGAAAAACATACGACTCAGTTTGTCGCTCGGCGGCACGCTTCTTCTCGACGTCGCACGTGGCTTGTCGCGATACGTTGCCCGTCCTTGCAGCCGAAGCCGGAGTCCTGGCTCATCCTCGGGGGTCCGTCAGACTTTCTCTCTTCTTCCATCTTCGCCAAGCCATGCCGTTGAAAGGCTTTCTTGCGCGCGCAACGGGCGCCAGGAACGACCAAGAGGATGCAGTCGGCTGCATGCCGCCGGGATTCGAGGCCGTCGCCAGAGAGAGCGACCCCAACAAAGGCGGGCATGCGCAAACATCGACGACGCCCGGCTTCGCTCCCACCGACGGCGTCACGAGGACGACCTCGGGACCGCCCCTCGCGTACGATGATGACCCGGACGGCCACCTCGTCACCGCCACTGAGGGTCGCGATCTGAAGCGCGGCCTGGCCGAACGACATCTCTCCATGCTTGGCATCGCGGGCGCGGTCGGAACGGGACTGTTCCTTGGTCTGGGATTCGCCGTGGCCACGGCTGGCCCGGCCGGCGCGTTGCTCGGCTACGCAACAGTCGGTCTCGTCGTGTGCTCTGTGCAGTTCGCGCTGGGAGAGGTCGCGGCGTTGCTCCCCGTGACGGGCGGCTTCGTGCGGCATGCCGAGTTCCTCGTGGACCCCGCCTGGGGGTTCGCCGTCGGGTGGAATCTGGTCTATGGGAACATCCTGTCCATCCCGGCCGAAATCACCGCCATCTGTGTTCTGTTCCAGGTCTGGACGGACCTGAACCCCTCGGTGTGGATCGTCGTCTTCATCGTCCTCACCTTCATCGTCGGCATCTCGTTTGTCCAAATCTTTGGCGAGGTCGAGTTCTTCTTCGCCGTGCTCAAGATCCTCCTGGTCGTCTTTCTCATCATCCTAGGCCTGGTCATCGACCTGGGGGGTGTTCCTGGCACGCCGCCCGTGTACTTTGAGTACTGGAGGGACCCGGGCCCGTTTGTCGAGTACATCGCCTCGGGCGGTTGGGGAAAGTTCCTCGGCTACTGGAGCGTCATGACTGGTGCCGTCTTCTCCTTTGCGGGTGTCGAGTCCATCGCCATGGCTGCTGCCGAGACCAGGAACCCGAGGAAGGCCATCCCCGCTGCATGCAAGAACGTCTTCATCCGCATCATCCTGTTCTACATGCTGGCCATTCTCATCGTGGGCATGCTCGTTCGAAGCGATGACCCTCGCCTGCAGGGCGACGGTTCGAAAACGGCCCAGAGTCCATTCGTCATCGCCGCCGAGGCCGCCGGCCTTCCTGCTGTTTCGTCCGTCGTCAACGCCGTCGTCATCACGTCTGCCTGGTCCTCCTCCAACCAGAGCCTCCTTGCTGGAACCCGTGTCCTGTATGCCTTGGCCGTCAAGAAGCAGGCTCCCAAGATCTTCCTGAGGACTACTTCGTGGGGCGTGCCGTACATGTGTGTCTTCCTGTTCATTGCGTTCAGCTTCCTGAGTTTCATGAGCTTGTCCCACGACGCCATCACCGTCTTTGAATGGCTGGTCAAATTGACGTCGGCCGGCGTGCTGGTCTCGTGGGTTTCCATCCTCGTCAACCACATCCGGTTGCGGCTGGCGATGGAGAAGCAGGCGATTCCACTCGCCCGTCTTCCTTGGTGGAATTCATGGACTCGTAAGTGCTTCTTTTTTTTTATCTCGCCGCAACTGCCCCCGTCACGAATACTTTCTAACGTTGGCTGCGCGCAGTGTACAGCTCGTACTTTGCACTCGTCATGTGCGCCATCATCATTTTGACCAGCGGCTTCACTGTCTTCACCAGGGGAAACTGGAGCTCCAGCACTTTCGTCTCCGCGTACCTGTAAGCTTGTCATCCTCTCACCATTCTCTCTCACTTCGACTGACCTCGCTCAAAGTGACATTCCTCTCGTCGTAACTGCATACCTTGTTTGGAAACTCGCCAAAAAGACAAAGATTGTTGCTCTGGCCGAAATTCCCCTGCACAGGGCTTTCGAGCGCGCCGAGCAAAAGTACGAATCTCTCGAATCATAGGAGCTGCAGTTCTTGTTTATACTTAATTTTGCACGACTGATGATATTCTACATATTATGATACCTAGCATGAGGAGCTGATGCTCACTTTCGCATATATTTCAACAATAGAGCCTGATTACTATTCGACCCTGCACAGTACCTACTGTTGGTGACTTTGTGTTTAGAGATGTATTCACCATCCTGCGCCGGCCTCTGATGCCCATGCTGCCATTATGAATCTGTGTGAAGTGATGAAAAAGCTGTCAGCTACAAAGATGCCAGCCTGCATGGAGACGCCGGTGCCAGCACGCGGGATTATACAGGCAGGACTGCAAACGTCTCGGGATTCCATGGGACTCGAGCCATGACTAGACGCCGCCTGATTTTCTCTGGCCCTGACTTGGCGTGTGAATGTTTGCAATGTGGAATCGGGGTTTGGGAATTCAGTGGGCCGAGTGCATAATATAAAGCATGTAGCATCGTCGATCTTTGGCTTTACAAGCAACGGGTCGTGTAGGCTTTTGCCGCCTTCGCCTCACCGTTAGTCAGTTGCGAAATGGGGGAAACACTTGATGCTGTTGTTTAGATTCATGTCGGGCTGTTGTGTTTCATGCCACAACTCGCTTGGCGGCGCCCGAGACTGGAATCGAAAGGAGACGTGGACACGAGAAGTTGGGCAATGACACGGCGTTTATTTTCTGGGAAGGGGGCTATACGCTACGCGAAAATGTTTGCTTGAAATGCTTGTGGTCAGCAGGTTTGGCATCGAGTTGCGACCTGTGATTCGTGAACCTCGACGATCAGAAACAAAGTCTAGTTTGCGCGTTTTCATGCCTTTGCTCGCGGGAGAAAGCCATGCACTAGCACGAGTTTCAACACACGTGGGGGAAACTACGAAACTGCCGAGAAACACCGAGGTTCATGATGTGCTGGAAGCGTTCACTTCACTCTTGCTGCATTATGTATGGGAAAGACGGAAAGCATGTATGAGCGATCGGGCGGGCCCTGTACACTGGGATAGATGTCTCGGAATATTCTTCAGCTCAACTTATGGCCGGGTCATCGTGACGCCTCCGCAAATTGGCCCCCGAGTGCGCTGTTGACCCAGGTCGGACATGAAGTGCATTTCTGATGCGAAAACGTACAAGGAGAAGAGTTCGCTCCATTGAACATGTCGCGTCAGGGAGGCGGTAGGCATGGCCACGACTCACCGCAAGTACGCTCCTCTCTCTGACGCAGACTGGTGCAGGCATGAGCGATTCGTGCGTGGAAGTCGAGCGGTGCGAGGCAAAAAAAAAAAAAAAAAAAAAGGCACCTGAAGTCTGTAACGAGCGATGGCTGAAACATCACAGGCTGACTTGCATTTCCTTGCCCTGTTGTTTCGAGGAAAGAGGAAGGAAGGAAGAAAAAAAAAAAAAGGAACAAAAAGTCAAGGCAAAATAGGCAAGGAAAAAACAGTCTGCTATGCATGGTCATCTCTTGAGTCTTGGCAATACTTTCGAAGTTGAGACATTCCACGTTTAGTCTCTCGGCCCCAACACATCCAAAGGCACTTCAACTTCATGCCATAGTTCGGCCCATGTCCCAGACGGGGTTGATCAACGCCATGGCCGAGCCAAGCTTTTTGGCATGGCTATGTTTAGATATTGATGGGTCCTGAGTCCTGAGTCCTGACTCCTGAGTTGCCGTTGGATCCCACAATATTCCCTATTGCGGAAATTCGTGACAACAACAAATCTCGTTGGCATACGCATTACTCGGGATGAGTGCGACCCAACCAAGAATAGCCAACGATGAAAAGTCAACGGTAGGGCTAACGGCAGGACCGACGTGAGATTTGGCAGTGGTTGCTGTTGTCGAGTCTGTTGACCAAGTTCAAAAGTTATCGTGGGCTTACCGTGTGCGACGGTGCGTCATGTGACGAGTGCCCCCCTCATTACGTAATCCATTGTCCACCACCTCGACAAGGCTGCAATGTGAAAACAGGAATCTGGCCCTGCCTATATCACCTCCGGAGAAAGTTTTCGCTTGATCAGAACCAAAGACCCACGACGAGATGGAAGCTATTATTGAGACTAGACGGCAAGGGAATGGCGGTTTCAAAGTGCCCAGCTGTCGTCTCGTGGCTGCGCCCAAGGTGCAACAACTCGTGTCGCGAGAAATGGACCGCTTGTCGCGGATCTGCCTCTACGCCCCTACACTCTCAAACATCGATGGCCACAATGGACGCAGCGCGCGCAGCGCACGCAGGCTGCGGCGTGCAAATTTTTCCAATCCCGCGGTAGGGTAGAGATATCTGGGGGGTTGCCTCGTCTCATCAGTTCACGACAAGGGCATGGCAGAAAGCCAAGTTGGAAGACGCGTCAGTTTCACCCCAAACCGAAATGTCTGATGTCTGGGATTATTACATCGGACTAGTTCGACTTCGAGAAGTGATTGTCAGCATTCGTCTCCGCACTCCGAACATACGTATATACATACATATATATATATATATATATACCATGAGACAGTTCTGTTCACAATGCTGTTATTCTCTCCCTCTGCTCTGCCTCTCAGTCTTTAGCGCATCTTACTTCATCAAACGACCTGGAGTCGATTTTGTTTTAACCTCGTTTCTCATAATTCTTCTTCACGGGTAGCACTGGTGCTCCGTTTCTTTTCAGCTCTTTTTATTCGTTCTCGAGACATTACCTATTTATATAACATTGAGTATATTTTCAGGTTTTACTCTCACACACTGTTGTCGACATGGTTCGCATCGCTTTAGCCTCTGCTCTTGCCCGTAAGTTCTGAAATCGAGTCTCGATTTGTCTTCAGTCTTCTGACTCCTGGATATTAGTGGCCGTGACGGTCTATGCAGCCGGACCCGATCCTGCCGGCGCCAACAACGTGGGCAACGGACAAGGAAAGCAATTCATTACTGGAGAATGCTTGAGCAATAAAGACTGTGCATCCAACTGCTGCGCACAGCAGAATGGGGGTGTAGGTCTTTGCTCTGGTGTTGGTGCCCAGTTTCAGGCTGGCAAGACTGGTTGTGGTTTCGTAAGCCAAAATGGTGGTGGTCAACAGAGAAACGGGCGACAAGGAAACGACGAGCAGAACAACGGTGCTGTTGGAAACAATGGCACTAATCCTGATGCAGGTGCTGGCAAAGGCAAGAATGGCAAGAACAACGCCGAAAAAGGCGGCAAGAGAAGGAAGGGGAAGAAGAACAGAGCTGGCAACAAGAAGAACAAGGACAACAACAACAACAACAACAACAGAGGGCAGGTTGGCAATAACGGCAACAGAGCTGGTAACGGAAACAACGCTGGCAACAACAAGAATAAGAACAATTCTGTTAATAACAATAACAATCATAACAACAACGGGGGACAGTCTGGCAACAACGGCAACCAAAACCAGAACGGAAAGAACCAGAAGGGAAACAAGAGCCAGAACGGAAATAATAACGGAAACAAGAATCTGAATGGTGCCCAGAACCATAATAGCAACCAGAACGTGAACAAGAGCCAGAATGGAAACAAGAACGGGTCCCAGAACGGGAGCAAGAACCAGAATGGCAACCAGCACGCGAACAAGAGCCAGAACGGAAACAAGAACAGCAACCAGAACGTGAACAAGAGCCAGAATGGCAACCAAAACGGGAGCAAGAACCAGAATGGCAACCAGAATAGGAACAAAAACCAGAATGGAAACAAGAACAGCAACCAGAACGTTAATAAGAACCAGAACGGGAACAAGCATCAGAATAGCAACCAGAACCAGAATCAAAACAAGAACGGCCAGGTCGGAAACAACAAGAATGGCCAGGTTAGAAACAACAAGAACGGCCAGGTCGGAAACAACAAGAATGGCCAGGTCGGAAACAACAAGAATGGCCAGGTCGGAAACAACAAGAATGGCCAGGTTGGAAACAACAAGAATGGCCAACAGAGACAGGGAGGCGCACAAAAGGGCCAGGCTGGTAACGGGAACCAGCGTGGTCAACAGGGACAAAATGGTGCACAGCACGGTGAAAGGGTCTAGACTAGCCAGATCCAGGAGGAGACTTTTGCCATGTAAAATTGTTAGGCTTAACGGTGCCTTTGAATGTTTGATCATGCGATCCTTGAATTGACTTTGAAATAATGCATCTCTGTAGAAGGGCGCATCCAATGAATTGTCATTGAATGTGATCATCCCGATAGTTGTTGCCCTCTTCCATATCGAGATGTGAAGCAAAAGAACGTCATGTGTATCTTTGATGCATGCATGGCCGGAGCCCCACTCGAGGATCTTGAACAATCCATGTTCCAGGGTTCCATCGCTTTGCAGGCGGCATTATCTGATCATCATGTCTGTTAGAGTTTCCGCACCACCTTCCTGATCCGTCATGGTTGGCCAGCTGATTACTTACAATGGGTTACAATGGGTTACAACAGGTTACAATGGATGCGTGCAACGCTAAGGGCGAACCGTCCTCGCGTACTCTCTCCTGTTGTGCTGCGTCTTGCAAGTCCACAGATGAGCAGGACTCGGGAGGCACAGGCTGAGCTGAAATGAGATGGGCGAATGATGGCCACGCCAAACACGCCTCTCCTCGGGGACATACCCTTCTCGGCATGGGGCGAGTAGATTGACAACTGGACAAAGCCTGACATGAAACTGACAGTCGCTAGGATGCTGATTCACGACGAGCGACGACTACGAGCGACGACTACGGGCGACGACTACGAGTGACGTTCCAAGATGGTGAGGGGCATCTGGCACAGGTGATGATGCGGTTTGGCTGGCACGAGGCGCCATCCCATCCCTTCCCATTCCGTCCCGTCCACACAGCCGAGCTGAGCTGACTGTGCTTGCCCTGCTTGGCATCATCTTACTTTCCTAGTAGAACACGGCTGCTCGCCGATCAACAGGTGTTTGCTCGTGGCTGTATCCCCCGCCGTCTTATCGTGAAGTCGGTACTTCTCGAGCCCCGGGTGTAAATGGGGATTTAAGATGGCCTTGCTGCCCACTGCCCACTGCCCACTGCTTCATTGTTTCGTTTGTCACTATACTTGCGCACATCTTTTTTACTCCTGATCCTTTCTTGCGTTCCGTTCTTGTCACGCCTCGACGGACACTCTTCCACCCGCCAACATGCAGTTCTCCGTTGTCAGCCTGCTCTCCCTCGTGGCCCTGGTCACCGCCGTCCCAACTGATCTCCAAGACCGGGCCTCGGGCACCACTTGCGGAAGCGTCAAGTACAGCGGCTCTGCTGTCCAAGCTGCTGCTGATGCTGCCTGCGGCTACGTCACGGACGGTGGTGAAGCTGGTTCTTCTTCTTACCCTCACCGGTACAACAACTACGAGGGCTTCGGATTCAATGGCGTCTCGGCTCCCTACAATGAGTTCCCCATCCTTAAGTCCGGCAAGGTCTACGGCGGCGGTAAGCTTTCCCATATACGTATGCTTCACATGATGAAGCATTTGGAACCATGAACCGGGCGGCTTTGCTCATAGTACTTGATTAGGCTCTCCCGGCCCTGACCGTGTCATCATCACCGACGGGTGCCAGCTCGCCGGTGTCATCACCCATTCCGGTGCCAGCGGAAACAACTTTGTCGGCTGCTCTGGTACTTCATAAGTATATATAGTTCGTCTGGACAAGCCTCTGCGATAGCGCAGAAAATTGACACATGGGCTCTGGGTTGTAAGAGAGAAGCGATGCTCTGGAAGCAATGGATCTCATCACCATGAGCAGATCTTTCATTATGTACATACGTTTTTAAGCGCGGGGCTCCATGTTTCAGCGATGTTGCATATGACGCTACGATTGAACTGAGGAGAACACAAAGTTACAATTTTGAACTACCAACTGATTGATGCATCTTTTATCTAAAAAAAGCCAGCGACTGCACCACCCAAGTTGCCCTGGTTCAGCAAGACCGGTTTTAAAAGTAGAAAAGCAGAAAACGCAGCGCAATTCATGATGCACTTGTTCAAAGTTGTTCACACTCGTTGACACAGACTCTTCCAGATTCGGAAGCCTCCTTGCCATTGGTACCCCAGCGCCTTTCAGTGGACCTCGCCTGTTATGTCAGCAACCAATGTTGACCCCTTTGGGCGCATCATCTCACAAGAAGATTTGCAAGTTGGGTGCCTGGGGCCTGGTACTCCGTACTGGCACAAAACCCATCCCATTTCGAGGTATCGCATTGTCACGGGCACCAGGCTGCCTAATTAATCCCCCTTCCCCCCAAAACGCTCGCAACTTCCGACTTTCAAATACTGGCCATCCTGCTCCCGCCCTCGAACTCCCTTCTCCAAGCTATCCAGCTTGCTTGTCATCCGCCCCTCAAGTCTCTCACCTCTCTCCAGCGGGAATATCTGACCTCGCGTCTGGTCGAGTGTGAAGATGCCCGAGATCGTATGTTCATCCCTGTTGGTGCGTAGGCAGGCACTGTTCTGAGACTGACCTCTGACACCGTTGTCATTCCATAGGTTCATCTTCAGGTTGGCCAATGTGTGAGTTCCCTCTTGGATTCAGCGACTCCTCATCTGCCCCTGACTCTTTGTGCTGTAGGGCAACCAAGTCGGTACCGCATTCTGGCAGAACATCCTCGGCGAGCATGGCCTTGACAACAACGGCGAGTAAGTCCTTCTTCTTCTGCCATTGCCGCTCTTCCAGCCGCTCTTCCAGCCGCTCAGCCCTTTCAGGCCTCCGCTTACAGTGATGCAACTGCGCTAGGTACCATGGCGACAACCGCCTCCAGCTTGACCGAATCAGTGTCTACTTCAACGAGGTGAGGAACCTGCCCTCCGTCCGTACCACCCCTATACTGACTGGCCCCCCAACGAACTCTCCGTCCTTTGTCCAAGAATAGGCCTCGAACAATAAATATGTCCCTCGCGCAGTGCTCGTCGATTTGGAACCCGGAACCATGGATGCCGTGCGGGCTGGCCCATTGGGCCGTCTCTTCCGCCCCGATAACTTTGTCTTTGGCCAGTCCTCCGCGGCCAACAATTGGGCCAAGGGCCACTATACAGAAGGTGCAGAGCTGGTAGAGGAGGTCATTGATGTCGTTCGCCGCGAAGCCGAAAGCTGCGAGATATTGCAGGGCTTTCAGATCACGCACTCGCTCGGTGGAGGTACCGGATCTGGCATGGGAACTTTGCTGTTGTCCAAGATCCGAGAGGGTAAGAAGGCACCCGAAGCAACTTGCTATCTACTTCAACGAGAATGCACAACGAATGGGGGCTAATTCGGTAATACCAATGAAGAATTCCCGGACCGCATGCTGGCCACATTTAGTGTCGTCCCGTCTGCCCAGACCTCTGATACTGTTGTGGAGCCTTACAACACCACCTTGTCTGTTCATCAGTTGGTGGAGAACTCGGACGCAACCTTTTGCATTGACAACCAGGCTTTGTACGATATCTGCCAACGTACCCTGAAGCTGGCAAACCCCTCCACTGGCGATCTTAATCATCTGATCTCGACCGTCATGTCTGGAGTGTCCACCTCCCTTCGTTTCCCCGGTCAGCTCAACTCGGATCTACGAAAGATTTGTGTCAACTTGGTAAGAACATGATTCAAATCCACCCCCACTCGTGCTACAAACTTATGATTGAATGCGTCGTTGCTGACCCGCTCTCCAAAACACGAAGGTGCCTTTCCCACGTCTTCACTTCTTCATGGTTGGCTTTGCACCCTTGACCAGCCGCGGTAGCCACTCCTTCCGATCCGTCACTGTCGCCGATCTCAGTCAGCAGATGCTCGACCCGCGCAACATGATGGCTCAGTCCGACTTCCGCAACGGTCGCTTCCTCACCTGCTCGGCCATGTTCCGTGGCAACATTTCCGGAAAGGAAGTCGAGGACCAGATGCGCAAGACCCAGGACAAGAACTCGGCCTACTTTGTCGAATGGATCCCCAATAATGTGCAGACCTCCATGTGCACTGTACCTCCCAAGGGCCTCAAGATGTCGTCCACATTCATCGGGAACTCCACAGCCATCCAGGATATCTTTAAGCGTGTAGGGGACCAGTTTGCCGCCATGTTCCGACGCAAAGCGTACTTGCACTGGTACACGGGCGAAGGCATGGACGAAATGGAATTCACCGAGGCTGAGTCCAACATGAACGATTTGATCTCTGAATACCAGCAGTACCAGGACGCCACCGTGGATGATGATGACGTCGATGAGGAGCAGCACGGCTGGGACGAAGGTGCCCCCGCCGAAGAGTCCCACCTCGAGTGAACAGGTCGCTCGCTGACTGGACGCGAATAGACGGGGAAAAAAAAAATGATGCAGTGTATTGAATCGAAAACAAAAGTGGGCGATTTAGCCGGGCACATCTCATTTTATTTGGCCTTGTGCGCAAAGTAACACTTGGTACCGTTTCTTGGACGTAATTCTCTTCTCCTGCCGCTCAAGTTCCCCCCCCTCTCTCCCACCCCCGAAAATTTTATGGAAATAGCACAACGAATCATAGTAACTTTACCATAATTATTCAAACTATACTGCGTTTTTATTTGGAAGACAACACCGGACCCTGGGCACATGTGAAATAAAGACGTCAAGGGGGTTGTACTACTAGGGTGGAGGAAAAATGATAACCGGGGGGTTTGATCCAAGGGATAAAATTTTGATCTTGGCATTGCATTAGACAAATATTCTCCCCAGTGGAGTAGTGTTCCGATTCCAAGCCTGCTGCCAATGACATTTGAAAGATTTTATTTTTTTACAAGTACGTCTTCAAAGGGAGAATCACAAGCCGCGTCAATCATTGGTCTCGTTGTGCGCTCCAGGCCACAGCTCCCTCTCGGCCCGCGTCCCCTCGGACTTGACGGCTTTGCACATGACGGGGATCAAGGCGGCGAGAATCATGCCCGCGCCAAGGAAGCCGGCCGTGACGCCGAACCCGATGTGGAACGCCGGGCTGTCCTCCCCGGGCCAGATTCGGCTCCCGTACACGCTCGAGAAGTTGCCAAACGCATTGACGAGGGCGAGGACAATGGCCCTCTTCTCCGGGGGCAGGCTGACGGTGTTGCTGGCCCAGGACAGGATGAGAGGCAGGGCCGACCAGATGCCTGCGGCTAGGAGGCAGAGCATCACGTAGCGCACGACGGGGTCTTGGACGATGGCGCAGACGAGGCTCGAGAGGAAGCCGAGGGCCAGCGCGCCCGTGATGTGCCACCGCCGGTCTTGCGTTCGGTCCGACGACCACGCCAGGACGTTGAGGCACACGCTTGCCACTGCGTAGATGGGGACCGTCATGTACTGGGCCTTGACGGTGGTGTAACCTAGCATGATGGTTATGGTGGGGATGAAGTAGCTGAAGGCTGGCGGTTTCGGAAAAAAAAAAAAAAAGAAAAGAAAAAGCGTCAGCTCAGATGATCATCTCCCCCCGTCATGGTGGAAAAGGAAAGGAGGGGAGGGGGGAGTGACTTTACTTCCGGCTCCGACGTCTAGCATGAACAGAACAAGAAACATGTACGTCCTCGGATCAGCGACAGCAGCGACAAAGGCCTGCCGGTGTGTAAGACGACGACGGCGCGGGCCTCCCCCGTTTGCGATTCCGTCGGCAATGATTCGAATCGAGGCCAGCTTCTGCTCGTCTGGCGTGAGACGCGCTGATGTGCTGGGGTAGTCGAGCAGGACGAAGTTAGCCACGATGGCCACTCCGACGGTCGTGGTGCCCTCGACAATGAAGAGCCATCGCCAGCCAGAGATGCCATGCGCATTGCGCAAGTGCTCCGTGATGCCACCTGCCAGGATGCCGCCGAAGGCGCCGGACAGCACGGCAGCTGTGTAGAAGATGCCGAATCTCTTGCCTGAAGAGGATAGTTTTCATTAGCGACCTGCGACTCCGAATTGCAAGAGGTCTCTCGACAGATGGAAGCCCGTTTGTGGTGGTGCCTCGTCACAAGAGAGGATGTTGATTCGGAAAGGCGGGTTGCCTGCCTACCGAGCTCGGCCTTTGTGTACCAACAACTGAGGTAGTACAGGACGCCGGGGAAGAAGCCCGCCTCGACACAGCCAAGCACGAACCTGAAGCCCAGCAGGGCACCGTATGATTTCGAGGTGGACATCAACGCGCTGAGAGCGCCCCAGATGAGCATTATGGCGGGCAGAAAGATGGAGGGCTTGCTCCGGCTGAGGATCATGTTGGATGGCACTTCGCAGACGAGGTAGCCGAAGAAGAAGACGGACAGGACCCATGCGTAGCGGTCATCGTCGAGGCTCAGCTCTGTCGCCATGCCGGCAATCTTTGCATTGCCCTGTGTTTTCGCGGTCAGCAAAGTTGAGAATAATGGGCAGTCACTGGAAAGGGGGCGGCGGGGCAGCTCCAAATGTCGAGAGGCAAGAAGAGGGATGATGGGATGATGGCGTACAATATTGGTGCGATCGACGTAGTTGAGAATGTACATGATCCATAGTATCGGCATGAGGAACATGTCAATCTTGCGCACGAGCTCCTTCTCCTCTGCCGAGTTGGGCACATAGTTTCGAAGAGCCTCCGCCTGCTCATCGTTGCTGACGCCCGACGAGTTTTCCTCGTCGTGCATTTTGACGGCTTGGGCCCTGTTGGCGGTCACCATCTTCACCATCCTGGGTGGAACGAGCTGTTGCAAAAGAGGCGGCGGGGGGGGGGTTGATGATGAAGTCGACAAGTTATGAACTTGTCCACCCTTCCCGGAAAGGAAGGAATCGAGACTCCACTTCCACTTCCACTTCTTCTTCTTCAGGTCTTCGTGTCAGTCAGCGTGCCCCGCCCCGTCCACGATCGTGATGAAGTTGAGAGGGGCTCTGGCGGGAACCTGCGTCGTCCCCCGCATTAGAATGCAGACGGGCATAGTTTTACGAATTATTGGGGGGCAGGAAAAAAAGAAAAACAAAAAGGCCCAAATTTCTCTTCCATTGCACACGCATGAGCATCTCCTTATGTAGAGGTCATACTATCTCTCTAGTTTACTTTTACCTAATTGGATACATACAGACCCAAGGCCTAGCAAAACCTCGCCGTTCTGCCGGCCCACCCTGGCAGTTCAAGTCAGAAAGTGGCCGCATGCCCAGGGCTTCGAAGCAAACATTTCAATTGACAGCTGTCAGGCACTTGTCTCCCCCCCCTCCCCCCCCCCCTTCTTGATTATTCTCCTTCCCCCCCTGCCAGTTCGATGCTGCCAAGAACGTCGTGCATCAATCCGCTGCAACGCAGTTGTAGAGACGCAAAGGGACGAGTCTACAAGGGGGATGAAAGAGGGGGCGGGCAGGGGGCAAGAAGAGAAGAAGAAAAAAAAAAAAAAGAAAAGCTCTTCTATAATGTGGACCTCGCTGATGAAAAAAAAAAAAAAAAACCCCCGTCCTTGCCCTTCTCTCTCGGGTCGTATGTACGTTGTACACGGCAACAAGACCCTCCCTGACCTTACCGAGGGCATGTACATATGTACCTACATATTGGAAATAGGTTATACCTTATCCTTGACCCCTGACGGGGATTTCCCAAAGTCAAAAGTGGCACACGCACCCTCTAGGTCAAACCAAGCGACGCGCCAATGCGTGGCGTCGGCAGACAAGAGACACAGACGGGGCTCCCCTGAGACCTTCCAAGGCAGTTTTTGCGGCTCCGGCAGGACCGAGACGCAGAAGCAGGAAAAGCAGACAGGCGCAGGCGCAGGCGCAGGCGCAGAATGCAAGACGCAGACGCAGACGCAGGCACAGACGCAGGCACAGGCACAGGCACAGGCACAGAAAAAGAGCAGAGAGAGAAGAACGAACTCATGCATGCCCGTTCCGTTCCTTGGACAGTGCCGACGAGAGTGGAAATCATGGCGGCACTGCTCATCTCCTTCCGGTCGCGGGGCTGCAATGCAGGCCATCAAGTCGCATTTGACCTCGCATCTTTCCTTCCTCCCGTTGGCCGATCCATCCCGACGCGGCAATTCGCATGCGTGCCACCATCAATCTGGTCCCCCTCCCCCGTTCGCCGGGCCGGCCCTTGCTCTTTCTCGCTTGCTGCGCCCGTTCGTAACTGCGTTGCCGTGCCTTGTGTACGGAGCTGGCTCTTCTTCACCTGCTATCAAATCATGGTTGATGAATCCGTATTTTCCCACAACCACCTAGAAGTTTACCACCCCCCCCTAGCCGGCATCTCATTCGTTCGCAACCAAAGAAAAAGGGGCCCTTGACCCAAAAAAAAAAAACCAGGGGTTCGCAAAAGTGGACCGGCGGTGGACCAACGGCGAGCTCGGTCCCGTGAAACCCCCAATCTCCAACCTACATACCCGGCCATGCAGTGACATTTGTACGAGCTGCGGCGGGAGCCATGCCATGCACGGATCCCAGTCCTGTGAGGCATGATGGGCCGTTTCGTTTCACTGTGGCCCGTACAAGCGAGTCGGACACGGTCAAGTTGGGGAGGGAGCGAGGGATCGACATGTCTGGCTTGTTGGCAGCAGCAGTTTTTGATTTCTATTCCAGCCACAACGCTCATCATGTGCAAACTGTTTTATTCTCGAGGTGCGAATATTGTAAGCTGTCTAGTTTCTCAGTCAAGTTTCAAACGAACGTCCTCGCAGTAGAGAAGATCATTTTCAGTTGAGAGAAAAAAAAAAAAAAAGAAAAAAAAAACGCCTCGCTTCACATCATATTCTTCTGATATGATGCTGGTGGTATCAATTCCATATTGTTCCTTCGACCGAGCCAGGTCGCGACGCGTGGATGCTGCATGCTGTGTGCTGTGGCGGTGTTGAATGTCTAGGCTCTATGCCCCCCTGGGTCACGTCCCGAGTCATCAACGCCTTTCTGTGAGGATCATCTTCATTTTGTCTCGGATATAAAGTCGTCGATGCACTCAGTCGGAAGACTTGTGCATGGAACCGGTGACGTAGTTCTCGGAGCCCAGAGCGTTGATGGCCTCGACATCCTCGGCGAAGAGCTTGAAGTCGAAGCTATCGAGGTTGCTCTGGATGCGCGAGGCGGTCAAGCTCTTGGGCAGGACGACGTTGCCGCGCGCGGCGTTCCAGTTGAGCAAGATCTGAGCAGGGGTCTTGTTGTACTTCTTGGCAATGGCGTTGATGGTGGGATCCTCGAGCTTGTTGCCACGAGCCAGCGGAGAGTACGCCTCGATCTTGATGCCGTGCCTGTTGCAGAGCTCGACCAGGGCCTCGCGCTGGCAGAAGGGGTGGACCTCGACCTGGTTGACGGCGGGCACGACGCTGGCGTTCTCGAGGAGGTTCTCGATGTGGGCAGCGCCAAAGTTGGAAACACCAATGGATCTGACCTTGCCGAGCTTCTGGGCAGTCTCGAGAGCACGCCAGCTCTCCAGTCGCTTCTGCTCGTCCTCGGCAGGGGAGTGGATCAGGTAGAGGTCGAGGTAGTCAAGGCCGAACTTCTCCAGAGAGGAGCAGAGGGCGTTGAAGGTGGCCTCGTAGCCGTGGTCGGCGTCCCAGAGCTTGGAGCAGATGAAGACTTCCTCGCGAGGAGTGCCAGTCTTGCCCAGCCAGCGACGGATGGCGCGTCCGCAGGCTTCCTCGTTGGCATAGCGGGCAGCTGAGTCGATGTGACGATAGCCGGCCTCGAGGGCCGCCGTGACGGCATCTTCGGTCTCTTGGCCGTTGGGAGCCTCGTAAACGCCGAGGGCCACCTGGGGGATGGAGTTGCCGTCGTTCAGCCTGATGGAGGCGACAGATGTGACCGAGGAGACGGAGCTGCTGTGAGATCGGGACTGAACGTCAACAATCTTCTTGACCGAGATGTTGCGCCCGGGAGAGGCCTCGGGGGTGATTGCGGAGGGAGCCATGGTGAAGTGAATCACAGAGATGAGCGCGAAGGAACGGGAGGGGAGGGGTGGGGGGGGGGGGGCCGGTTTCAATGAGAACGAGAGAAGAAGGAACAGCGAACCTGTCGCATGTGCTTGAAAGCAGTTGTGGATGAGGGAGATGAAGATGGAAAGTGAGGGAAGTTGAAATTCATGACGCCTTATATATTCGAGCACAATACCTGGGCCTCTCATCCTTTCAGTTCACAACTCGCCGACACGGAGAAGCGGCCCCCCTCGTACCCGTGATATCTGCGTGTTCCTGACTCCAAGCGGGATACCGCCATATGGTGACGCCCCTTGCTATAATCCAGGGACACCCGACGGACCGTTGCGAACGAGTCAGGATGAAGCAGCAGCCTGGGCGTTGGTCCCAGTACCCCGTCCGGCGGTGTCTAGGATTCAACCAACTGCACACGGGTGAAGTTGCGGTGGATGAGATGGCCATGACGCAACTGCGGCATTTTTATCAGGAACGGGCCCAATCAATGATTTTTCTCCTCTTGTTCCTTCTTCCTCAGTCGAATGTCGGGTTTTCGTGTCTCCAGTGTTCCCAACCGCAGATGTGCAGCAAACCGTCGCATCGTGGGCTAAGATGGAGACTACATGTGACACTATGACGATTTGTCGGTGGAGCTGCGTATCTACACAGCACGTAACCAGATCCTAGCAAGATCCAGTTCCCCACTCTTGAGATGGGGCACAACCACCTCATTGGCGATCCAGTGGCCGGCCGCTTCTGTGATTCTTTTTTTTCTTCCCCCACTTCTTTTTTGTCCTTTCCTTTCTTTTTTTCCCTGGGCCGTTCGTTTATCAGGACTGCTTGCTTTGCTTATCTTGGTCCCAGACACCGCAACGGTGCAGTCATCTCATGGTGGCAGTTGCATGTTTTGAATTTGCCGCTATTACTCCGTACTCTGTTGTCGCAAACCCCACCTTGAACTTGTCCGGCTTCGTGGATCACCAGACCAGACAGACGTTGCTTTGGTGGGCAGGAACGAAGCAGGGACGCAGGGACGCAGGGACACAGACGACAACATGAGCAAAGGCGGGCTCTGCCTTGACGGCGGTTGACGCCGTGCGACGAAGCCGTCTGCATCGGGTCGTGAATTGCTCCGAAGTTGCTGGGGCGGTGGAACTCCAGGACTACATACGTCCGTACATAACGTGTAATGTAGGGACTGACTACATGGGGATCTACCGTTACAGGTTACAGGCGGCGTGGGCGCCTGAAAGAGCCCTGTGGCTGTGGCCTCCAGCTCGGCGCCACGGACTCAGTTGACCCAGCCAGCTGAGGCTGTTGATTGCTGTTGATTGCTGCTTCACAAAATTACATGTGAGTCGAAACTCGATATTTTTCGGCTTTGACGAAACGCGTCATACTCGCCCAACCGTGCGCAACCGTCCAATGAAGAAGCACAAGACCACATTTTGGTGGACAGCAAGCGGGACAGACAACTGACAACTCTGGGTGATGTGCACCATGAGAAGATCTGATGTTGCGGCCTCTGTGCCTACAAATGTACAAATGTACAAATGTACAAATGGACCAACAGAGCTCGACTTGTTGGCGATGGGGTCCCGCCGTTGCCCCACGACTCCATGAAATGAGCCTGGCATTGGTAGACAGCTGAAGTCCGGGAAAAGTCAGCGCCTTGGCCGTGTCCACAATACATGGTGAAAGTTGGAATCCGTCATCGTAATGGAAATCAGCAATGTTATAAATTACGGCCGTGGGTGGACGGTAGGCCACGATGTTCTCGCGTACACACACCTCACGCCGCATGCCCGCCAGGGATCCCGCACAAAGAAAGAACATGGGCCATGGTCCCGAATTGTAGCTTCGCAAGGACCATCTATATCTGCTCTGTTGCGAGAATCCTGCAGTCCCCCCCCTCAACGGCTAAACAGACTTGTGACCAGATTTGCCCGCTTTGATTCGCCGTCTGTTGCTCCAGACCAATCGCCGCGTCGACTTCATGAACATCTTTCCGATGACAAGCGGCCATCGCTCGACCGGTCGTGACAATGTTCGACGGGGTGCAGCCTCTGCGACACAGCTTTGAATCCCAGAGCCAAGGTTCACGCACTCGTGGCGTTAGGTTCATCATCTTTTTAAAAAATGGAGGATTTTTTTTTGGGGGGGGGGGGGGGGCAGAAAATACTTCGTGTCACCCCCCACCGTTCCCATTCTCGGCATCACCACTCCTGGAACCGTGTGTGGATCAAACTCATCGTGAACCCCGGAAAGAAACGCCGCCTCGCCGCAAGCACGAGATTACGCACGTCAGACCGCCGCCACGGCATTATCAACCACTCCAGCTCTCCAGCCAACCAACGACCCCCCCAGTAGGTTTCCCATCGTAACATCATCTTGCCCCTCCCGAGCACGAGGTAAAAACTTGCTCAAATGATAAAAACCCCTTTTCTAAACATCTGCCCCCTTTTTCTCCAGTCTTTTATTCCCCTTCTTACTTTTCACAAATTCCTCCATGTTTCCTTTGACTTCCTGAAGTTCCCTTTAATCAGGATTTTCCTCGCTTCCAAGAACATCCCTATTTATCTAGCCTGGTTATAGCCCCCTGACTGAGGTCACTCTGCCATACTATAGTCTGATTAGTTAGGGGTTCATGAGAATTGGTTACGCAGGACCTATGTCGTGATATGGAAAACGTCGGAGGGGGTATCAATGTGTTTAGTCCGAGGCAAGTTGGAAAGAGTTGTGTCAAGTGGGAGGGTCCAAGTTCGCCTCGGAGCTTTGAAGCACAGGTGCCAAGGTGCAAGATGGAAGAGGTGTAGAGGGAACAAACGCGGTCGCAGGGGAAGGGGGAGTCACGTCAATTCATGATCCCCCCGTATTCGTAACCTTGAAGCTTGTTCCTATATCGGGTTCTATCTATCACTGCGGCTGCTATTATTCGTATGTTGATTATTATACTGGCTGGGTATCGCCAGCAATCATCACGTTTCTCTTGAATTAGATGCATTGGCCACAACCAACAAACACAAAAAAATAATAGAAATCAACATCATACTCTTGAAGAGCTTACAGGGCGTTCATTAAGTTGTATTGTGCAAGAATGGTCCCTCGCTGAGTTGGCTCTACCAACCGTCATCTTCGTCATCTTCGTCTTCGTCGCCTGTCCCTTCGCCAGCCATTGTGTCCAGCAGCCCATCCTCATCTTCGCTATCCACGTCGTCCCCATCTTCCTCGTCATCTTCCTCTTCCTCTTGCGAATCACTCTCGGGGTCTGCGCCATTCTCCTGTACCTCCTCTCCATCTTCGTCATCAGAAACCGACACTGTTCGCGTAGGTTTCACTACTCGTCGAGTCGATACAACTTCCACCTCACTTTCGTCCGCATGGCGGCCACCGTCATCATCGTCTGAATCAAGAACCACCCGAGGCTGCCGGGCTCGCTTTGTGCGTGGCTCGCCGTCCTCCTCTTCTTCATCGTCATCAGAATCCACGACAATAGCCTTACGCTTGCGTGACCTCTGTACGGGAGCACAAGCATCACCCTCACCCTCACCCACACTTTGGACATGATCGGATTCCGGGCTCGAAAAGCGCCCAGCTTCTCCGGGAACCACTTCGTCCTCGGACGAGCCCCCCGACTCGAGAATCTCATCGTCGTCGATGCCCTCGCTTTCATACACGTCCCAGTCGGTCCCCTCTTCAGAATCGTCATCGTCATCGTCATCGTCATGGCGGTCGCCATATTCGACTTCCGAATCCCCACTGCCGTCGTCATCGCCCAAGTCCGGGATATCCTTCAGGAGCCTCAGGACATTGTACTGCGAGATTCCCTCCTCCAGCTCGAATTCAACCATCGGCCACATCTCGACGCCAACCTCGACATCCTTGCCGCGCGAGAACAGTTTCGGGATCGAGTACTTGGCAAAGTCCGGATGCCCATCCACGTCGGGCCAGCAAAACAGCGACTGCGTGTCCTCTCCCAGGCCAGGCTCCTTCTCGTACGTCTCCACCATGTACGCGTGTACATAGTCCGTGACGCACCACCGTATCTGACCAGCCGTCTGCGACTCGGCCGGCGTGTGAACGTACAGCCTCCTCAGGTTGCGGAATATGCCCTTCATCGCGGGGATGGCCTCGTCGACGGGCCCATTGAGCATGCCCCCGAAGAACAGCTCCCAGGGATTCACGGCAATGTTCTGTATCTCCTTGGAGAAATCGGGCAGGAAGTAATCCTTGCCGGCTTTCAAGCCTTGCAGGATGATGACATCCGTCTCCTTCCTGAACCTGACGATTGCGTCTCCGGAGCCCGCATCCATGCCCAGCTCTTCGGGGAATTTCTGCACCACGATGCTCCTCGACTCCCGATGGGTGGACAGCATGGCCCTCAGCTTCTCCGTCTGATCTGCCAGGGTGGGATGGTCTTTGACAGAATGATGGTCTGGTCGTTCCATGATGGCCGAACTGGGCGAGAGCGTGAATTGCAGCACGCGTGCTTTGGCGGTCAAATCGGGACAGTAGAACTGCCATATGCGATGCCTTAATTCCGGGGGGAGCTGCATGAACTGAGGAAAGCCAAGGTGCGCGGCGTGTGCCCCGTCCAAACTGTCCGACACGTCTGAGGAGTAGTCATTGTCGGACTCTTCGGCCTCGTCGTCAATGAGCACACAACCATTTTGACCGTCTGAGGAGTAGTCATTGTCGGACTCTTCGGCCTCGTCGTCAATGAGCACACAACCATCTTGACCGTCTGAGGAGTATTCATTGTCGGACTCTTCAGCCTCGTCGTCGATGAGCACACGACCATTTTGAATGTTGGCATCTGAGGCGTCACTGGCGATGCTAGTATCATCGTCTGTTTCGGCATCAAGGAAAGACATCATCTCCTCGAGAAGACGTGGCAAGCGTTGTATTGTATCTGATTCAAAACAGAGCCGGGACGGTATAATGCGCAGTTGCGATTTTCCGCGATCTCATCTTCAGCTCTCAGGCTTGCTGTTCTCCTTGCCCCGGCCTGCAAGGGTGAATGTGAATGATGCTGGCTGGTTTGGCCCGGCAATGGGGCGCCGCTTTTTTTTGGGGGGGGGGGGGGTGTACTTGGGCACATCGCATTTGATTACTCAGCATAATCCGACGGGATTGTCTCCACCAAAATGAATGGGCTTGATCCTGCAGTTCAGTTCACAACACAAATCATTCATTCTGCAATTTGGCATCCAGGAATCGATAGAATATCCATCTCCGCCCTGCTCATTCATGTTTCCCATTTGGCTTCTCGAGCAAGCGGCTGGACTTGACCATCGTCCCCCGTCTGAAATGGGCAGCGTTCCCGGTCACCATTGAGAAGTGCCATGGAGCAATTTTAGGACTACTTCTACTTGTTGAATTGTGTATAACTCTACAAGTAGCGACAGACGAATTGCACAGAGGGCTGCGCCAAACAAACTGCTAATTGTGTGCTTGAAACCGTGTCTCAACCATCCCTTGCCGCCGCAGAATACACACGTGTACTGTCAATTTTCAAACCCAACGCCGCCCACTTGACCAATGCTGAGAACGCCTATGCCAAAAAGTATGAGGCCCAAACCGCGTGATATAAGCGCAACGAATGATTGCTCCGTGCCCGCCGAGCCATCCAAGAAACATGAAATAAAAAGCCAACAAATTAAACAAGTGGTATGCCTGTCAGGAACGCCGTGGCTATAAATTTCAATGACGCAACAAAAATCCCCTTGACTGAAGAGTTTATTTAATCAAACGCACTCATCCAGACAAACACGCCAACAGCACCGCCGAGCATCAAAACAGTAACGAAGCCCGCGCCTGCCTTGTCAGCCATTGTGATAGGTTTCACCGGTCGTTCACCGTTGTCTTTGCCGCCGGCGTTTGGATTTCCTTTTGACGTTCCACCTGTGCCGTTCGTAACTGGTGGGCTTGTCTCGTCGATGAGAAGACTCGAGACCGCGGCCAACACATTCATTGCTTCACCCGCACCCGTGGTTTTGTCAGTGGCAGGATCCACGAATTTGCCGAATGACCAGTAGAAGCCGCACTGGCGACCTGTTTGGCCACCAGTACACTGCTTGACTGCCGCCTCTGCAGATTTACGCAAAACCGGAAGAATCTTGTCTCTAGTATAGGGGGCAATCTGAGTAACAACGGATAACCATCGATGAATATAGCCCTTGAATGACAGCATGTCGGGAGTACATGTCCCCTTTCCAGCCTTGCCTTCGCAAGGGACCTCGTAAGCAATATCGTTGGGGAAGAAATTCTTCAAGGTGTATCCAAGCAGCCCGTCCAGAGCAGTCTTCCACTTGGTGTTTCCATCAGTCTGTCGAGCCATGTCAGTTCTTGGCATCACGGTGAGCAGGGAGGGGGGGTCGTTCATCACATACGTAATTGTACATGAAAGCGGCACCTTGTATCAGAACACCAGCATTGTATGAGAAGGTAGCCTCGTTGACATCGGTGCAGTTCTTGTCAACGTGCGCGCCGTCGTATGCTGCCCAGGATTGGTGATTGATATACTTGTGGTCCCACATCCAGTCCCAAGCCTTTTCAGCACGTCTCGCATAAGTGTCGTTCTTAGTATATCGGGCTAGGCGAGCGCCCATGTTAAAGAAGATTCCGTTGGCGATAGCTGTGGCAGGTAATTAGCAAATGTTCAGATCTAGAGATCAGAAAACACCCCAGTCCATACTATTCTTGTATCCATATCCCTGATTGGAAAAGGGAATCTGCCACCGCAGTCCTCCGCCACATGTCTCGTCGTATCGGCTGGGGTCGGCTTGGGTATTCCATACAGCTTGGGCAAGGGCGAGCCACTGGGGCTGATCTTGTGGTGGATCGGGAAATTTGTTCTCGGCAGCCAGCATGGCAGACATGCCCCAAAAGCCTTGATCGTCGTTTCCGAGGGACATGGTGTGGTTGCTAGGCATGAAGTTCTTGTTCTCGCCAACCTGGTGTAAAATTCCTTGCATAACAACCTTGTTGTAAGTCGAGTCTCCCGTTAATTTCCAGTAGTCAATGTATGTGGCCATCATGGCGCCCCCTTCCCACCAGTAATACGGACCCTTCCCAGATGCAGGAGGGCCTGGTAGAATCCCGGGAATCTCTCCGGATTGGTTCCCTTTGTAATAAAGCATCAGGTCGTACGCCAGTGTTCGCGATGATTCGCGGATACTATCTAGTAAGGCTGTGTCAGCAATGGTGGCCAAAGATCATGTCGCGTTTGAGAAATTGCAAGCATTGCAAGAGCTCCAAGCCATCATTCCTACCCGAAGATTCAATTTTGTAATACTGCGCATCGACTGCACCCAACAGGAACAGTCCTCCTAGTACGGCAAGTTTCGCCGATGAAAATAGTGATGAAACCATGCTGTCGAGTACCGCAGCGGTCGACGAAAGTATGTAGCAACAGGCTTGCTGTATCTCAACTAGCTCTCAGCGATATTTCAGATGCGGGCAAAGAAAGATGGTTGAATGATTCTGCTCCGAATACGATGGAGCAAGGTTGGGTGGAAGTATGGTGGAAATCGGTATCGATGAAATTGGATGGCTGATATCTTGGGCCCAGCGAATGCGACGGTAGCCGGCGAGAGTCGTGGATCGAGCGAGTGACAAGTAAAGTGAGACACGGATAGAACAGAGGGATGGTCGAGCAGAGAATCTCTTGTCGGAAGGAGCAACGTGTGGATGGAGACGTCCAAGAGTGAGGTGAGGGCTAGTAATGAAGAAATATCACCAGAGGGGGAGGGACCCTCTGAACACCGGACAACTTCAGACGACAGAGTTCAAGAAGATGGAGGAAGAAAGAAAGTGGGGAAGGGCCAGCAGGTGAGCATTGCTGTGCATTGTTTTGCCATGGTGCCAGGCACTGGCACAAATTGGCCCCGGCACACGAAGTGTAGACTCGTGGGCGGCAGTCTGCAGACAAAGACAAAGGAGCCTTGGCATTGGCATGCAGGACGCCAAGTGTGGATGGCCTCGAACTGAGCTTGAGCAGAGTGAAAGCAACAAGACTCTGGGCGCTACGGGGCTGTGCATGGAGGGACAGAAAAGAATGGGAAATGGGTGGTTGCGCGAAGTGGGTTCCATTTGCTTGGCACCAGCACAGTCACGACCACTTCAGCCAGCAGCAACTTGACAGGGCGGACCCAGCAGACCAGGACAATCATTGCGGTGGCATTTGGAATTATCGACGGGCTCTTCACTTTGTTCAGAATGGATGGAAAGTGTCTGGTGGCTTCGGCAACGATTCATCCAAACGTCAGCCTTATTAAGTGGGGTTTTTAATTTTCTGCAACAAAAAAAAAAAAAAAAAGGCAAACGTACAATGCACCCCCCCTGAATTAGTTTCCAGATCTACATGCCCCAGTCTTTTGTTCCTCTCTAGATTCTAACAGCTGCAATCAGCTGTAAGTAATACTAGTATTAGCGAGCTACAAGGAAAATGCATAGGGTCTACGGACTAAAGCGCCACCAAACAAAATCGTCCGTATTTCAAGGTGCCTACTAATCCTGCCCCTGTCTCCTTCATTTCCTAGCTAGCATCTGATTGGCTCAATTCCCCCTGTCATGTAGACATGCGCGGCCACACGCAAGTAAAAATCCGTCGTCGCGACGTGTCACCAGCGTCCATGACCATGATCGACGTGTTCCGGGGCGGCGACGGTTGCGGCAAGGTTATTCGGAATATTGACAGGCACGGAGCAACTGCATCGTTGTTGCAATCAATGGCCTTTGCAGAGTACTCGGTACTCTCCGCACGGAGTACAGGGGGGATCAATGGCCAAAGACATCAATGGCTGGAACAATGACGGACCAGTTGGGACCAGTCACAGTCACCTTGGAAGCTCGCGTTCAGAGGTTTTCTTGGCTATTGGCTATAAATATCCCCCCCAACCCCCGTGTGCCTTTAACAGCTTGACCCCTTCGACACCGGGCGATCACGTGCATGTCTCGATGAAAACCGCAACAAACGGTCATCAACTTCTTTTTGGGCGAGGATAACAGGCAACCCTCTTCGCCATCTGGCGCATTGCCAAAACTCACTTCGTCACCACGGAGTAATGCAATGCATGCATCGTACCCGCGTACATGATGTTTGCCACTCACCGGCAAAGTCCCAATGGGCTACTCAATGCAACATTTGAGTCCCAAGGTACGTACGGAGTAATAGTGTCTCGAATCCAACACGGCGACCCGAGTCATGGTCGCGCGTCATTTCCCACCGCGGCTCAACCGTGGCATCATGATGGAAAGTGTTTAATGGACTGGGGTTAGGTGAGGTACCATGTATGTTGTACGAAGCAGTTCGATTCTATGACGCGTGACACTCTGCTGGGTGGGTTGGGAACCCCCGTGACATTCTCAACCGAGAGAGTGAACATTCATCGTGTTCAAAGATTAATCGTATCGCATTACTACGTATGCCTTGGAAATCCTAGACCCGTGCTCACTCTATCTGCGGATGTGTTTTTATATATTTTCCAGTATTTGACGTGTCTCGGTCCTTCGTGCGTGAGGTGTTTCCGCCAGTAGATTATTTCTTCCGAGATGAGATGGACAGATGCTTTGCAATTAATGGTTTTATATAAAAGGGCTCCGCTCGGACAGCCCGGTCCGAAATACTCCCTTAAGGAAGGTTCGCGGGCTTGTAGCTCTTATCGGGAGTGACCTTGTGGCCATTGGCAAGCTCGACGTCGGTATAGCTGGGGTATGTAATCAGGCTGCAGGGGAAAGTCTTGTCAGCATGAGGGATTCGAAGCATGTTTCTTGTCGTTCAGCTACATACCGGTCCTTGTTGTCGACCACGGCAAAAGTGGTGAAGCCGTTGCCCTCGCCGAACTGGCCGCTCCAGCCCGAGGTGACGGTGTAGTCGCCGAACTTCTGGGCAGGGCCGTTGTTGCGAGAGGCGCCCACGTTGCCGTTGCGCACGGTGACGAAACTGACTCTAGTTCTGGAGAAGCGCTTGGGGTTGATGGCGAACTCGATGGTGCACTTGTTGTCCTGGGCGTCGCAGTTGCGGACGACGCCCTCGAAGGTGGTTTCGGGGATGTCAGACGAGGCCATCATGGACACCTCCACGGGGGCGGGGGCGCCAACCACGGAGGTGGCGGCGAAGAGGGCGGCAACAATGGTCTGCGTGAAATGCATGGTGGTGGATGTATATGTTGGGCAAGTTCTTGTTCTTGAGATTGGAATGAGGTGAGGTGAGATGGGGAATATGAGGATAACAGGACGGAGCAGGCCTCTCTCTTTATAGAAATCTTTGAAGCTTCCCCCCCCCCCCCTTCGCGCCCCGCGCGCCCCGGACGACGCCCGACATCATACGTACGTACTTGAGAAATATACGAGGAAAAGACAATATTACCATGGCGTGTGCCATCCATCATCCATCGTGGTTTGAGGGTTGCCATGGCCGGACCCGAAGCCACCCCAGCCGCATGGGGAAACCTAGGCCTACCCCCACCTCGTAAAGACGCAAAGACTAACAAAAGCCGAAGGACGCATCGACCCCATGATGACATGTGACCATGCTTCTCCCTCACCTGCTGTGCGACGCATGGGTAAATAAATGGGTAAATGTCCCACGGGGTTGACATGCAGGCCACTGCCACGATGCGATCTTGACAGCCAGGTCACTCTAGCCGCCCGTGCACACAGGAACAATTTCAGGCTCTGCATGTTTCTCATGGATCGCCCGGGACGAGGACGGGCACAAACGGGGGGGACAACCATTTTGACGGCGGCCAAGGTCGCCAAGGTGCTAAAACCTCGTATCGGCCTTGGATAACCCCGAAGCGTAGCTTACTATTACATGGCGCAGCCATCGGGAGGGGGTAAATAAATGGGAAGCGGAGTGAACGGCCGGCCGCGTCTAAAAAAAGAAAAGAAATCTTCTTGGCCGCGCGGATGTACACACAATGTACATGGGGGTCTCCAACAAATTCTCCTCGTGTTCTTCGTATACTAGCGCGCCATCGGAAGGCCCAGGGCTGACTGCCTGACAAAAAAACACGATCTTGAGAAAGAATTCGAACCTTGTATTAAATAACCCTATCCTTTAAATTAAAGTTCTAAAAAAAAAATCCAGGAGACAAAAACTCTATAGGTAACCACTAAGAGGGGTTTTATGGAGTGGGTTAGGTGCCTTATACCTACCCCCTAACACATTTACCTATAATAAGATAGTTACCCTTAACTAAAAAAAATAAAGCTATTCCCCCTTTCCTAGGGCATTAGCCCTTAATTCTAATAACACCCTCTTATAGTATCTCTATCTTCCCTAGGGGTATTAACCCCTTCTTATCTATTCTAAACTCTATAAATAGATTCTTATAGATATCTAGTATCCCTAAAGAGAAATAATTTCCTCTTATTATCTCCCCTAACCTTATTAGATTATTTCTTAGTAGGATTAGGGTCTTAAGCCTCCTTAAACCCCTTAAGGGGTAAAGTCTTTTTTTAATTCTATATATATACTTTACTATAGCCTTAGTAAAGATAATATTATTTAACTAGTTAAGGCCTAGGGTATTAGCCTATAAACCTAGCTAGCTAATAGCTTCTTTATTATCTTTATTATCCTATCCTAGGGATAAGGAACTAAAACTTTCTCTAATAATAATAATACTCTTTTCCTTATTTAAGGCTATTATTAGAGTTTTACTAATCTTCTTTAATTTATATAGGCTTATTTCTTTAGCCTTAATAATATTAAGGCTATTTTAGTAAAGATTAATTAGCTTATTAAGTTTTACTAGAGTAGTATAAAGTAGTTAATAGGTATTAGAAATAGTAGCTAGTATCTTAATTATCTTAACCTTACCCTTATTATATCTTTATTAATTCTCTATAAGCTAAGACTTTAAGGTTTTTATTTTTAGTAACTACTAGGTTAGTATTATTATAATATAACTATAGGGAAGTAAGCTCTTTAATAAAAGCCTTAACTAATTCTTAAATACCTTAATTCTTAGTAGTAAAGTAAAAGATAAAGGTAGTAAAGGAGTATTCTCTTTATTAGCTTTTAATTTAAATTTATTTACTATATAGTTATATTCCTTATAGAATATAAACCTAACCTTAGCTAAATAGGGTATGCCCCTTAGCTAAAGATCCTTATATTTATTAAAAATAAATATATCTAAGAAAATAGGTATTCTATAGTTAATAGTAATCTTTATTAGGTCTTATAAATCTTAAATTAGCTAATATTTAGTAGTAACCCCTATTAATTTACTAAGGGGAGTTAAGGTTAACTTTACTATCTTATAATTAGCCTAGAAAGTATAATATAAAGGAATAGATATTAAGTTTAATATAATAGTATCTTTTTTAGGGATATTAATATCTTTAAATAGGAATATATCTTAGAAATAAAACTAATGCTTACCTATAACTAATTTTATTACCTAAATAGAGGTAGTAGTAAGAGTAAGCTACTTACTTAAAAATAGAGTTACCTTACCTTATAGGTATAATAGGGGTAATAGTAGTAATAGTAATAGTTAAGAAGATCTAATATTACTAGGGTCCCTCTTCTACTTTAATCTAGTGCTTATATTATTATTAAGTTTCTCCTTATCCTTATTATTAGGCTTCTCTATATTCTTATTATTAGACTTCTCTCTAGTGTTAGTTTCCCCACTAAGGAATAATACACTAGTGCAAAAGGTCTAATTTAACTCTGAAGGTAATAATAATTAATAATAACTAAGGAGCTAAGAAAGGGGAGAAGAAGAGAAATCTAGCTAGGTTAGAAAGTAAGTAAAAAAGGAGAAAAGTAAGGTAGTAGTAGTATTATAGTGTAAGGGCACTATAATAATATAAGGTTATAGCTAATCACGTTATATATATTTGTTTAAAGGCCCTATATTTGCCCTAACCTTTAGCTATAATTAAACTAAATAAGACCTAAAGGTCTAAAGGATTTAACACTAGTAGTCTCTCTTTTTCCTTTATAGCTAAAGAGCTTAAAAATATAATAAAATTAGAATAAAGGAAAGTGTATATAAGTAAATCCCTTAATAGGAATCCGCTACTCTAATTAGCTTACCTAGCCTTAGTTATTCTAGTTAATCTAGTTATATTAATCTAGTCTAGTTATTTTATTCCTTTAGGCCTCTATACCTAATATTATAGGTCTTTTAACCTAACCTTTTATATAAATTATTAATTTATTTAAATTAATTAAGGTTAAAAGAGATAAATTTAGTAATACCTTTATTATTATATTAGCTAGATTATTACCACTATTAATCTATTTAACCTTATAGATCTTATGCCTTTTATATAATTAATAGAGGGCTATAATATTAATTATTAGGCACTTCTCCTTTATTATACCTAGCTTTATAAGATATTTATATAGTAAAAAAGAGTTATTATATAGGATTATTAGGATCTAAGGTATCTTTAATTAGTTAGTAATTTACTTAAAGGTTATAAATATTATATATATAATATCTATGCCTTAAACTATACTATATAGCTTACTTATAAGCACACTATAGGTAACTTACTTACTTTTTATTAAGCTATATATAATAATATTACCTCTTATAATAAAGGTATTATTATCTTATATTACTTTATTACTAATTATAATTATATATCTAATCTATAAGCTAAGGTCTATATTATTAGCTAGTAATTTATCTATAAATATAAAAAGCTTTACCTCTTTAAGGGTTAAGGGAATATACTATAGTCCTTACTATTAATTCTTAATCTATTACTTAAGGTACTTATTAAGGTATTTAATATTATTAATAAAGGGTTCTTAGTATTATATAGTAATAAAAAGGTTATAAGATACCTCTAGTTAGTATATAGTTATAATATAACTTCCTTAGGCTTACTATTTTATATATTCTTACTTTACTACTAGTAATTAAGAATTAACTTCCTTAATCTTCTAACTTTAGCCCTTTTAGATTAGAGTTAATAAGTTATTAGTATTTTATATTAAGATATAGCTATTAAAAATAAGGGGATTCCTAGTTATTAATTATTATTTTTCTTTTACTATAAAATTAGCCTTTTAAAGCTCTTTTTCTTCTTTTCTAAAGAAATTATTATTACTAAGTCCTAAAGTATTAT
>JFGX01000143.1:0-61889 GCA_000729855.1 Epichloe aotearoae | reverse complement strand
CCCCTGTGTGCCTTGTCGTTGGAACAGTTACCGTGCTGTACCGAATCGAATCGAATCGAATCAAATCAAGCTTTTTGGGGGAGGTTCCATGTGGCACCTATCAGTTGGGTATCACGACATGAACCCAATCGCAAGAGAAGTCGAGTATGTAATATGTACATGTATGCGTTTGAATCATGGCCCAAATATTGCAACCATCATGTCGATCCAAGCCGCGGGCCTCCGGCCTCCCCTGCGCCTGCGCCTCATGCCCCCATCCATGCCCACTCTCCTTAACTGTTGTCCACCTTGTGGAGTCACGTTAAACAGGGTCTGTATGTATCCAATTAGATAAAAGTAAACTAGAGATACATATAATTTGCGGACCCCACAGACCCACAAGGTGGACAACAGTTAAGGAGATAGGCCGGCATTCGACGTGAACATGACAAGTGCAGTGGACATTCTTCACCCGTGTTAGGGAAACGCAGTCGGCAAAAAGCAAAACACAAGACGCAATCAAAGGCTCGTCCCGTCGTCCCGTCTCGTGCCCGTACATGTAGCGAGGCCCCACCTGTTCTCTGACCTACTCCGTACATAGACGAGTTCGAGCCTGAACTGGCAACCGCCGTACAAGGTGTCCAGGATCCTCTCGTAATCCTCATGAGCATGACAGTAGATCTGGGTAGTACATATCTTAAAGCATGGTTGTCGACTCAGACCGTACAGTGGTCAGCAAACATGCTGTATGCTTCAACGCCCTTCGTTATAGCAATAACATGGCAAACACGCATTTCCAGAGCCTGTGAATTGCTTCCATATTGATGCATTTGCAGGGCCATGTCATCGCCCGGCCTCACAATTACCCCTCTATCCTACATCCGCAAACAAATACAAGAGAAATCCACCCGTGTTTCCCCCCAAAAATGTACAGAGAGTAGGAGTGAGTTGCGTCCTGGGCCCGAAAAAATATTCTCATTTGATTCCCGAAGCATGGTTGTAATGTGAAGACGAAAAAGAAATGTGGGTATTCCCGGGTTTTTTTTCCTGCTTGCTTGCAAGAACAGGGGAATGGATAATGTTCAACTCATAACGCCACAGCGTATGCTGCCCTGTTCTTTTCCCGCGCGAGAAAGAATAGAGACGCGTACAAGATTGCCGTTCACCATGCAGATTTACAAGCCCAAACCACAAGAAAGAGTCTGGACATGTCTTCTTATGTAAATTTCTGTGGTTTTTTTTTTTTTGGGAAGGCGTCGTCTTTTTCTACTCGTCGTCGTCGTCGTCGTCGTCACGGTCCTCCTTCTTCTTCTTGTCGAGCACCCTGCTCTTGTTGGCTTGCTCGCGGTCAATGTCTTTGAAGATGAGATCAAAAATTTCGTTGTACCACCCTACGGCGTGGCCGTCGATGCCTTCTTTGATGTTCTGGTGTGGGTTCCGTGTTAGTCTGTGTTCTGATCCTAGTGGAAGGAGGTGCTTGAAGATGACAACTTTGAGCCATCGTCTACTTACCTCGGGCAGTTCTAGCCAGTCCGACATGTTGTCCTTGGGGAAAATGACAGTCTTGCAGCCTGCTCGTCGAGCAGCGACCGTCTTTTCACGTAAACCGCCAATGCGCAATACTTTGCCCGTCAGTGTGATTTCGCCAGTCATGGCGACCGTTGGATTCACAGGGGCGTCTAGAGCTAGAGATAATAGGGACGTGGTCATGGTGACGCCGGCAGAAGGTCCGTCCTTGGAGACCGCACCGTCAGGAACGTGGAGATGCATCTTACCCTTGTCGAAGAAGTTATTATCGGGGAATTCCTTGGCCATGAACGCTTTGGCGAAGGAGTAGGCAATTGTCGTAGACTCCTTCATGACAGATTTGAGATTGCCGGTGATCTCTAAGCCGGGTCTCGAGGAGGCGCGCAGAGGAGCCTGCAAGATTGACTCGATATACATGGCTGCGCCGCCCATTTGCGTCCATGCCAAGCCCATCGAGACACCGGGGGGGCTCACATCATAGAGACGATCCGACGTAAAGACTGGCGGTCCAATGTAATCTACGATGTTGTCTTTGCCAATCTCGACATCAACCGAATCGGGCACGCGGAGGGCCTTGCGGGGTTTCTCAGCCGTCTCCGCCTCGGTTGCTTCCGTGGCAGCTCGTCCCTCATCTAACTTGGTGTCTTCACCAGAAGCAGCTCCGGCTTCGGCCTTCTTCTTCTTACTTTCCTCCAAGGCGGCTTTGCCCTCATCAGTAAGAGCCTCCTCCTCTGGCAACACATCTTCTCCTAGATCCTGCACGATCTTCAATGCAGATTTACGAAAGACCTTTTCAATCTGCTTCTTCAAGTTCCGCACTCCAGACTCGCGGCAGTAGGACTTGATGAGTTCCTCGATCGCTTCGTCGTTGAGGTTCACCTTGGCGTTCTTCAAACCAGCCGCGTCTTTAGCTGCTGGTGCCAGATATCGGTTTGCAATGGCCCTTTTCTCGTCTGCAACATATCCTGACAGAGTGATCAATTCCATACGGTCCAAAAGTGGTCGCGGGATGGTATCCGTCATGTTGGCAGTGCAGACAAAGAGAACCTTGGACAGATCAACAGGGACGTCCATGTAATGATCCAAGAATGAGCTGTTCTGTTCGGGGTCAAGCAATTCCAGGAGTGCCGAAGAAGGGTCCCCTTGGTATCCGCGTCCAATCTTGTCGACTTCGTCAATCAGTACGAGGGGGTTCTCAGTTTGGCATTTCTTCAGGGCCTGAATGATACGGCCGGGCAGGGCACCGACATAGGTACGTCGATGACCCTTTATCTCAGCCACGTCCGTCAGACCGCCGACGCTGAATCGGTAGTACTCTCTGTTGAGAGCTCGAGCAATAGACTTGCCTATACTGGTCTTTCCCACACCTGGAGGACCAACAAAGCACAAGATCTTGCCTTCCACCGTACCTCGGAGCTTCCCCACGGCAATAAACTCCAAAATGCGATCTTTGACGTCCTTCAGGCCGTAGTGATCCTCGTCCAAAACCTTCATGGCGTTGGTAATGCCGAAATTTTCCGCGCTTCTGCGGCCCCATGGAATCTGGGTCAGCCAGTCGAGATAGTTGCGGGTGACGTTGAACTCTGATGCTGCGGCTTCCAGGTGAGCGAGCTTGTTAAGCTCTTCGTCAAAGACCTTTCGCACAGGCTCAGGCATGGCTAACTTGTTGGCCTTTTCTTTGAACTTTTCCACGAGCTTGTCCTTGCCGTCAGACTCCAGGCCGAGTTCACGGCGAATACCCTTCATCTGTTCCATAAGCCAATACTCTCGCTGCCTTTTGCTAATCTTGCTCTCCACATCCTTGGTGATCTTGGACTGGAGTTGAGCATTCATGAGTTCCTTCTTGAGAACAATGAGGGCTTTTTGCATCCGCTCCTCAACATTCATACACGACAAGACTTCTTGCAATTCATTCTGCTCTCCAGAAGAAACTGCAGCAGCGAAATCGGCCAGTTTTCCAGGCTCCGAGGTGACATTTCCCGTAGACTGGCTCATGGAGAATGTCGAAATCTGATCCCGAAACAGGTTGTTCATAGTTGCCACCTCTTTGAAGACATTGACAATTTCGTTCGTGACTGCTCGGATGACGGGGCTCTTGGGGTCGTAGGGTTCGTCAGTGAGGTTGTCGACATTGACGAGGCTGACAGGCCATTTCTTCAACCATGATGTAGGCTCATATTTCTCCGCGACTTGATCCGGTTTCTTCTCCATGGCACCTTCTTCGAAACTGGCCACAACGTCGCCTTTCTTTTCTAGCGGAGGCTCTCCTTCTGATGCTGTTGTTGCTGCTGCTGTCGTTGTTTGTTGCGGTATGACTTCTGGTATCTCGGGGTCTGGCTTTGAGTCGGTCCTCTCTACCTCAGCCTTGCTTGGGGACACTAGGCTGGAGAGCTTGATTCGGCGGTGCGGATACAGGATGGCCGTCAATGCCCCTTCCTGTCCATGGATTGGGAATGCGCTCGTGATCTGGGCAAAAACACCAACATCGTGGACATCTTCCACGTTGCGGATGATATCCTCGTCCTCATTCTCGTTCTTGAACAAAAACGCGCCAACATATGGCTGCCCCCTCTTGATCGATTCCGTGATGGCGGTTGCGACGTTCGGGTCTTTGATCGTGATGGCCTTGTAGAATCCGGGAAACAGCGGTCTTCGAGCAATAGGAATGGCGAGAACTTGAGGGTACACATCTGGGACTACCGGCTTCTGCAATGCCTTCTCGGCCGACTTCTTTCCCTTTTTGCCACCTCCATCGCCGCCAGAGCCGTCCCCTCCGGATCCTGAGGCGCCAGCTGCTGAACCACCTGCCGTGCCACCGACTTTTCCATCCTGGGATTTGCTGCTAGTATCACTTTTTGTTGAGGGGGCCTCGGCCTTGGTCTCTGTTGCTTCTGTCTCCAATTCCTTCTTCCGATTTTGCAAGTTTGCCTTGACCTCCTCTTCCGACAAAGGCTCCGTCATAGTCTCGGGCGAGGAGTCGAAAAAGTCGCCGTTGTTCTTGTCATCCTTCTTACCTAGTCGCACCGACGTGGAGAAAGCCGCGCCGATCAACCCTGGCCGGATGTGAGGGAAGTCGGATTTACACACATGTCGACTGAAACAAGTCGAAGACAGAGCCCATCTTCTTGATGTCGAGGAAGCGTGCGTTCGAGACGCATGCGCGGCGGACCGTTCGAGTATAAGTCGCCCGGACAGGCGGGATCGAGGAATCATGGTCGGCGACTGTGAGCTCCTTTCCAGCTATCACCAAGCTCGTACGTACGAGACGGCGAAAGTGGCAACGCCGAAAACGAGAGCCTAAGCGTAATGCGATAGGAATGTGATGTATGGAATGGTGAATTGACAAATCGTAGACAGTAAAATCACCTTATCGTCTGTTGGTCGTGCTGGCTGTCGTAACAGCTTCGTTGCACATTGCCGCTGCGGGCGAGAATGGATGATGCGAAATTGTTTTAGGAATGACGGCCGAGGCGACACCGGCCGAACGACATGACCAAGAAATCCATGGTTGCTGGGAACTTCGATCGGCAGATCCTCGGCCACCGGCGGGCGGGTCTTGCTCAACAAAAGCTGCATCGCTAAGGTCCGCAATGAGGCACCCGGGTATACATAGAACACTTTTGTAGGCATTGGGGAAACACAAATCATGGCCTCCACATCTCGCAGCAAAGATAAAGTGACAGAATCCCTATCGAATTTGACCCTTGACACAGCGAAAAGCAACAGCCGGCCGTCAAACCCAAAGTCCAAGAAAAAAGTCCTTGACTCATGGGAGGATGACGACGAGTCCTCGGGATCGGATATCGAGCAGCGCACACCAGCAGTGGCGAGCCCGGTAGTGCCATCTGCACCACCACCTACGCCATTCGAAGCCAACTATAAATCTGTATCTGTTCCCGGCTGGAACGATATCGCCGATGGGCGAGCCTCGCCTCGCGGAGGAGACGCTTCAAAGAGGCCGGAGAAGACGGACGCCGTTGCTCGTCGTATGATCGCAGCCGGTCTTGGGTTAAAAGCCCCCAAACAGACGGAGGAGCAAAGGGCCTTTCAAAAATCTGTTCGAGAACAGGAGAAGAAGAAGCGGGACCAGGCAAAAGAAGAAGAGCAGAGGAGCCGTGAAGAGTCGGAGAAGGCCAAAGCTGCTGTCTGGGAGGACTGAGCTGAAAGGGAAGGGGGGGGGGGTTATTCATGTGTAAATTGTGAATTGGGCTATAGTATATATGATACACTTTCGATGAATATATATGGCACATGTACATATGTTCTCGCATTGCTCATGATGATATGATACTAGCCACGACCCAATGTGCTCGACGATGGCACCGAACTACCAAAGAATCAGGTCATCGGCGTTTGGGTCTCGAGTCGCTGGAATTCGGCCATTGGGGTTGATCTTGGGGAAGGACTCTTCTAAACCTATTTATACTTTCCTTCGTCAAGCACTCGAGGCCCCAATTCCCAGTCACTGTTCGACTTGCACGGGTTGATCCACGGCGTTGACAGTTATCCCCAACCGAAGAATGCTGATTCAAGTCCCCCGCGTCAGGAAATCACTATTATCAATGGACGCACTGTTCCAATTGTAACATTTGTCCGTTGCTGAGATTTCCTTTACACCTTTGGCAGCGATCACGGTGATGATACCGCGCTTTGCACCAATATGAAAGCGTCAAGTACCACGGGCAGGGAGAAAAAGCTGAATGCAGATACTAAAACACATACAGGCCTCAACGCCATCAACTTTTCCGGAGAGGTAGCGTCCTGCCATTATGCATCAACACCAGCTCTCCCGCTCCGCCATGCCGAACAGACACTCCGTACCCATCCAGTCCCAGCTCCCGCGCGCGCTGGTTCCAAAGCATCTGCGACACAAGTCCATCCCGGGAGCAGCACATGCACACCATCGGCCATTGACTCCTACCCAGGGAGTCTCGCACGCCCTTGGTGGCCGGCCATTCACTCACCAGAACACCCAGCACGCCCGCGCCTCTCCAGCCAACAGGGGCGCCCACAAAGGCCCCTTCGAGCTCACGAACGTGCCGTGGCCCGACGCGTTGGCTCCCTGCCTTGCACTGTACCAGCGTTCTCATAGAGAGCGTTGACGACTCGGGGGACGGGAGAGTCCAGGTTCCTACAAGATCGGTGCCATAGTCGGACGAACCTCCGATTCGCTTGAGAAAGAAGCCATATCTGGACAGAGAGTGAGCCACCTTGTACTCGTAATGAGTGCCGACGTAGACGGTGGAACTTTGACCAAGGCCAGTCCTTTTGGCGTAGGAGACGAACGAGTCGAGATCTGAGTGGTGAGGTGATGGCGAATCGGGGTACTTGAGCTTGTCAGGTTGTTTGTCCGAACTCTTGTTCCGCAATCGACTCGCACTGAATTGACGGGAACTCGGCCGACACGCGTGGAGTGGTGATGATGACAATGGCCGCAGAATTGCACGACTGATGGGAAACATGGCTAGACGTCCTACATCTCGACAACGCCCGACCTGATGCCTGTCCCAGGCGCGTGATAGTCCGACCACTTGCCAGCCTTGTAGTAGACCAAAACCTGTTTCTCGTCAATGAAAGAGGCTCCAGGGTGCCAGGCTCACAGATGCACGAATAACTTGCATTTGATATTTCAATATTTCAATGCAGCTACCGGTGCCCGGCAGGGGTGCCCCACCACCGATGCCCCGCCAAAGACCTAGCTCATTCAGCGGCTTACGGAGTACATACATGTATACATGTACATAAGCTTCCTCAACTTTCTTCGACCATCAACCAACCAACCAACCAACTCCTCTCTCGCGACCATCATAAAATCAAACAGCCACTCGAAACAGCCTCCTCAATCGCGAACCGACGAACCATTTACGACCGCCAATAGCTCTCATACCACGACACAAAACCGCCCACAAAAGCCATGGGCACCATCCTCCTCCCCCATCTCGTCACAGCATGGCACGTCGACCAAGCCATCCTCAGCGAAGAGAACCGCCTCGTCGTAATCCGCTTCGGCGACCCCAACAACAACCCCGACCTAGACATCATGGACGAGGTTCTCTCCAAGGTCGCCCCCTTGGTACAAAAATGGGCCGTCATCTACGTGTGCGACATTTCCAAAGTTCCCGACTTCAACCACATGTACGGTATGTACTGAACCACTGGCTGGATCTCTGTTTCCAGTTCCTGGAAATGTACCTCCGATAACCCCCCATACATCCTCGTCGGCTCGCAAGCGCTGCCAGGGGAAAAAAACACCCCTCGTTCGATCCGAGACTAACGTATACCTCAAACTAGAATTAAATTCCAACGAAGAACCCTTCGCAGTCATGTTCTTCTTCCGAAACAAACATATAATGTGCGATTTCGGAACCGGTAATAACAACAAGATGAATTTCGTGGAAAGAAATCGGCAGGATGTTGTGAATATCCTAGAGGCTGTGTATCGGGGTGCGACAAAAGGAAAGGGTCAAGTCAATAGTCCCAAGGGTGAGAACCACCCTTTTCCTTTTTCCATATTGTTGATGTTCCGAAGAAGACGGTTAGGCTAATGATTGACAGATTACTCCACGCGCCATCGATATTAATTTCGTCTCTTATCTTGGGTTTTTTTTTTTCCAAAGATGGACAAGACTCCCGACACGGGTAATACCTTTTGTCTCTATTACGACGTTATGTGCAGAGTACTAGTCGCTTGACGGCTGTTAGGAAATTGATTTCGGCATGCAAGGGTTGGTCTTTTCACTTGGACTTTCAAGTCTCTAATTATTGCTAACTATGGGGGAAAAAATTATAAATTTCAAACAATGTTGTTTACCTCTTCGCTACAATAACTTACGGAGAAACGCCCGTGCGCCGCTTTGGACCCCTTCCTTTCATTTTGCATCGCAACTTGGGTAGGCATCTCTTTTCTTGAGCGGGCTCTTTGAATCCAATTCAACCCGTAGAGCTTTCCCAACGTGATCCAAATCTATATCTCGCAACTCGGCCATCGATATTCTTTTCCTCCTCTCCCCCCCCCTTATTAAACGTCCCTAGGGCTCCTCAGATTCGGGTGAAATGTCTTATTCGGCATTCGGGGCGTCACGTTAGGTAGAGTCGGTTCGCGTAGACTCTCATCGCGGGATCTGCTTGCTGCAGATCTCATCGTGGGCCGAGAGCTGTGATTCGGGGACTTCATGCCGACTCTCATTCGTGGTCGTTCATCATCAGCATCGGAGAACCCCCCGGAGATGTATTCCTCATCTGATCCAATCTCTGCCATCGTGTGAGGCTGATATGAAGCCGGGGCAGATGGAGAAGTAATGGACCTGGAATGAAGCGCTGGTCTTGGGGACATGCCAGCGGTGAATGCGCCGGGGTTCATCGTATTGGCCGCCATATCTCGTGGCATGCCCATGGCACGATCTGCAAATCCATTCTGGAAGGCGTTGGTACTAGACGCCTCGTGTAAAATTGGTAGGATCTGCTCGTCATACAGATCCGTTGCAGAATCGAATGCCTCTGGCGAGAACTCCGTCACTGTACGCGAGGATCGCCCATCATCATCGGCAGTGGGACTGGGTGCTTCGTCAAAAAAATCGTCCAGGCTACCCAACTTCGTGACCAGATCTCCAACCAGGCCGTCACCACGTCCGTCGTCAGAGAGCATAGTATCTGCTCTTTCGCTCCCATCGAAACAACCATACGGAAAGTCGTCATTGTGAAACTCGACTTCCACCGTTGGGGTAGCTTCTATAGATGATCCCTCCGTACTCTGGCACATGTAAAATGCAGCGTGAATGTTGGCTCGTGTTGATTCCGTCTTGCTTGCCGGCACAGGAATGGCCCATCCAGATGCCTCGGGGATGCCAAACAGACTCTGAGTGCGCTCGTATTCTTTGCGAACTGCTTTCGATGTCGACCGCGTCATGCTCATTCTCAGGTGGTGCTTGTCCATGTGACTGCCTGACATGGTCATGACGTTATCCAGAACTTCTAAAGCATCCATGCAAAACTCTGTCTGGAGCAGGCGCAGCAGTGGCGAAATGAGATCGGAGCCATGCCCAGCAAGCTCAGGATTGCGCATGTCAACTTCTGGAATGGCCACACACAGTATGCGCATAGTCTGTACCTTAACCCACGATAGCGAGTTGGTGAGCAGGCCGATCAGGAAGGTAATCATCTTGAACTCATGCTGCGGTAAGAAATGTTCTTTAAGTGCCATGAATAGTTGGTTGAGAAATTCCGAGCTGTCCTGTTGCTTGCCGGAGGCGAATTCGTCGAGGACCAATCCAATCGATTCGAGACCCAATTTGTCAGCTTCGGTGAGAAGTAATCTGGCGGTTTTAAAGGTTTTTTCTGTAGTATTTGCATTCTCCAGCTCATTCATGAATCGGGGGAAGTTTGCTAGCAGCGCGAAGAATAATCGACTGTCATCTCCCGTCAAAGGGTCCGCAGGCAGTTTGACCAACTTGTCGATCGTGTCCAAGGTTGGTTGCCAGCACAGAGAAGACCGGAGGCCCTTGTACAGAAGCGGTTGGATCCCGTCAAAATCACCATCCCAGCGATCAGGCTGGCCGTCGGCAATAATTCTTCGAACGTTCGGCGACCTAAAGTCAAGTTTATTGATGAGCTCGCTGAGCATTTCTGTAGCTTCCAGGAATTCACTCTCGTTGATGGATTCCAAACATGCACATGTTGTCCAAAAGAGCTGAGGAAATGTGACAAGTTTTTCAGAGTCCAGCTTTGTCAGCAGGGTTTTCAGAGTCGTCAAAATCTCCATGGAGAAGGATTGAATCTCGGGATCCTCGTCCGCAACAGTGTTAGATAGCCTAGCTAACATATCGCCAAGCATATACTGGTCAATCGAGGTGAGGACACAGCGAAATATCTGGAAGGAACGGCAAGCTAGATGTCTAACTGGACAAGACGTGGCCCAAGTCAGAGACAGCCGTCCCCAGTGCTCCTTGATCATTGGAAAAGTGACTTGAAAGGTTTTGACAACTTCTGTGGTCAAGAACTCCATGCTAGGAGGGACCTTGTTGTCACGATCTTCAACGTTGCCATTGCTGTCTTCATATCCCCAGACCACGGTGCGGTCGTGGCGACGTATCGCATCAACCAAGTCCTCGATGGACTTCTTTGCAACTCCAACAGAAACGTCGTCCATGTGTGATATGACGAGTTCGTGAATCATGTGCACTAGCATTTCTCTTGCCTGCTCTTGCACGAGAGGGGTATAGTGATCCCAAAGCACTGTGACCACTTGAAGCAAGAGAGGGACATTGTCGGGCGTGAGGTGAACTGGCGAGACCATCAGGTCCACAAGTAAAATGAGTGATAACTGGCCAAGAGAGAATCCTGCCTGTTTGGTCCCAACAGGCAAAGCTTCGGCGAGGTCAGCACAGTACGGGAAGTTGTTGATATCGGATGGTGGTGGAATGGCCTCTCTTTTCTCATTGGGCACCATCGCCTTGGGGTTGATTTGCATGAGCAGGAATTCCACGACCTTGATCCCAGGAGTGCTATTCGTGGTAGATAAGAATACTACAATCTGTTTGGCATATTCCACAAAGTTCTGTTCACGACGCTCCAAGCATAATTGCATGATGAAGTCCAATATCAGACGAACGTTTCCCGGATGTGGGCCAGTGGCAAGTGCCTGCCAGAGAGCTTGGACCTCGTTGTGCAAGGCGCCGCCAGATTTAATAGTCAGTTCGAGGAGGTTGGCCAACAAAACATATGACTGAGCCGTAGGGCCACCGTTGGGGTCAAGTTTGAGCTCGATGGTTTGTATCCATGGTAGAATGACAGCAACCGCATTTCTTTGGGCGACGGGTTGAAGATCTTTGAAATAGTACGTGAATTCAGAAAAGACGTGGAAAGCAAGCTCAGTATACTGCTTTGAGAGCCGCTTGGATATCTCAAATTGAGCCAGCTTGTACACTGCTTGTGTCTTATCAGATATACTGATGTCGAAATCCTGAATTTTCGAGTTGCGCTGTTGGCGGGTCTCGAGCGAGCGAAGTACCGTGGATGACTTGGACCGTATTTCGCTCTGCTCGTTTCCCAGGGTAAACAAGCAAAGAGAAAGTAATTTCCAGAATGGGCATGGGTAGTTTGGATGTTGCCGCAACACCTCTATAGTGACCGAGAAATAACTCTCCAATACCTTTGGGACTTCTGACAAGTAGCAGCGTGCGATACAGTGTTCAAGAAGGTACGGGTACTCTTGATTATGAAACACAAGGTTTTTGAGAGCCCGTTGGCCAATGACATTCATTTTGTCGCTTCCAGAGTTGAAGATGGCGTCTAGCCATGCCAGCATTCGGCGGACATCAAACTGCAAAGTAACTCCACTTTCGGTTGTAATACTAATGGGGCCAGCACAGAGAGCAGCCATAGCACTCAACGCAGCAGTTCGAAGGTTTCGCTTCTCAATTTCCATCGCTGCTGTGGCGGTCCCCCGCTCACCCAATGACTGTTGGTCAATAAGAGATTGCCGCATGGTGTCCTCTCGGGCTCGAATCTGATTCTGGTTTGGGGAGAAGCCACACCAATCTTCCATCAAGGAGAAAGCCGATTTGCGGGATTCAAACGTCATCCATCGAGATGGGTCATCCGCTCGGTTTATGCCTTCGAACAATGCTTCCATGAGTCCACAATAATGGCGGCGGAGCTTCTGGAATTCCCAGTCCATTTGAACCTCTCCATCCATCAGAAACAGCTTGAGGTCCTTGGCGTACGAGGTCAGGTTGTTCAGGAAGAACTCTGATTGGAATACTTGGGGGTCTTTGAGGAAGTGTGACGTTAATTTGAACACATGTGTGATTTCAGTCCGCAATAGATCCATCTTGCGATTGCGACGCGGGCTGCTGTTCGTTCTTTGGTGAATTCTTGCCCGGGCCTCGTCGTTACATCGAGAAACTTGGCCTTGCAGTTCTTCTAGAAGCGTTCGATAAATGTATACATTGATAGAGCCCATCGCTACGACTACCGCATCGCGTACAGAGGCTGATGAAACGGACAGGAGTGGGATCAGGTACTTGAACAGCGTTCTTGCCGTCACAATCCTGTCGGCCGACATAGCTTTGGAGGTTTTCCGGCCATGCTGACCATCTGGCGCAGTGACAGAAGGAAGACTTCCGGGGTCGGCAAGAGTTGTGCAAGCGAATATGAGGTACAGTTTCCACTGCTCAACCATGACCTCGGGCTGTGCCGCTGGTGAGCGACTTCCCATCCGGCTATTTGCGTCAGGGTTGTAGTACAACCCCCTCGTTGGTTCAGACACATACACGATAGGTTTATACATTTGCAATATCCGATTGCAGATGAGATCGCGGCAGATGGTAACTGCGAATGGGCATCTGTCAAACGCAATGCGGATGAGGTTTGGAAAAATCTTGAACCACAAAGTTGCGTCGTAAGAAACATCGCTTGTGCAGAGCTCAACGACTGCACCCTGACTGTTGGCGTTTTGCAATCCTCGCTGCAACCTGCTGCGCTCAGCAACTGAAAGATGTTCGTCGTTGAAGTTCATGACTTGATTCGAGTCATTTTCTAGAATATTGATCAGACGCGGGGTCTCCTTTTCTTCTGACGCGTCTTTCCCGAGTGCCTTGTCAAAGTCGGTGATGAGGCGCAAGACTGTGACGGCAAAGTACCGTACCCTTCGAGACTGCGAACACAGGAAGAATAGACCGTGTGCTTCAGCTTGGTCAACTTCAGCCCATATACTAGACAAGTCTAGCTTCAAGGCCCTCTTTTCTGATTCGTTGGCGTCATGTTGCTCGTTTGCCGCTTCTCGTGACTTGTGTCTGATTTCTTCAATCCAGATCTGGAGTAATTCGACGTATAGACGAAGAGTATTCTCAATGTGTCCATGTCCAAGCATGCCGCCATCAGACATTGTTGAATAGCGGTCATCGAAGTTAAAAATGAATCGAGCAAACCCCATGGTCACTTGTTGTGCGTGAGATTGTCTGGCTATAGCCTTCAATGAACAGGCGGATGACTCGGCAATATTATATTGAACATGGGCAGTGCCTGTGCATAGCAAGTTGATCAAGGAGTTGAAAGGTATGTCGACGGATAAGCATCTCGGAAGGGCCTGGACTGCCACATGTAGAAGTTCGTAAAACGCTTGTTTCTGGTCGGCTGCATTCGGGTGTTCATCACGTCTTGAGAAGGTAAAATTGTCCGTGATGGGGGTTTTGGGTCCGGGGCTGTTAAACTTCTCATCCAATGCAGCTTGGCCGCCAAAAGTGTTGTCACAGACAATCGTGATTTTGCCTAGGATTTTGCAAAATTGAAGATAATACTCGCGTATTACATCGTTGAGAACATGAGTTAGCACTGGACGTGAAACCAGCTCCTCCTTTGAGCTGTGGGTTGAATTCGACAATGGGCCATCCGTGGGGAAGGCTAGCACAGGAGAAGTCGGCCATCGGTCGCCTGATGGCGGTGTATTATAAAATCTTGGGAAGGGAGGACGTCCCTGTTCGCCCTTTTCAAGGTCAGACATGATGCATAAGAATGCACGAATTCCAACCACTATCCTATCTGGATCAAGCTGTTCAACTCGCAACTCCTTGTCTGTCGTGAAGAGCTCTGCATTTATCAGAGGGAAGATGACGGTTCTAAAACAATACTCTGGGTATTTGAAACCAATGATTCGAATTATCTGGATGAGTGGCTCAGCTACCGCAATGTCCGAGGCAACAATGCTTCGCTTTGCACCCGGCAGAACCAGCCTCATCACATCGTCGAGCTTTCGGACAGAGGTTTGGAAGTTGTCGTTGGTTCGGTATAAATATGTCCAGACAAGTCTCGAGATGACTTGCAGACAGAGAGGTCTTGTAAGACGATCTTTCAGTTTGGTTTGCACAGAGAGAACCAGCTGCAGCCATTGGGAGCTGAAGCTATCGGGCGAAGATACACAAAGCAACGTCGCCGTCAAAGGAAAGGCAACGGTCCAGTGGCGCGGCTTGATGAACATTTGCGCGAGCCGATCTCTGATTGCGGCGACAACTTCGGACCATTTGGGGTGTAGGAGATGGCTGTTGCTGACGTTGGCGGCAATTGGTAACAGCAACATGTCAATTACTTGGCAAAATGCTGTTTTTACCTTCTGTCCGCGACATTTGCTGAAGAGGCGACCTAGCGAGACGAGGAACTCGCATGACACCACCCAAGCAGATTCCGGCGAGATTCTGACCTTGAGGTGTTTCATGCCCCCAAGGACAAGCTCTATTTTGCCTTCAGCCTCCCGAGCAGCTGATGATGTTGGGCTCTTGATCGACCTCTCTTGTAAAGAGCTTTCAAGATCCTCGATGAATCTTCGTGAGACACCTGCAAAGTTGATTCCACTCATGTATCCCAGTAATTTGGCGAACAGGTTCCAATTTGAGAGCTTCAATGGTGATAACATGAGTTGTTCACTATCCGCAATCTTGAGTTGGCCAAAAATTATGGTCTCAAGTTTGTCCTCCATTTCCGGCGTGATGGAAGCGAGTTTACTTTGCCGAATTATCTCCAGAAGAACTCGACACAGTATGTATATAGAGACGGTCGACCGGCGCTCTTGTTGAGCCACGAATTCCTGTTTGGTAGACAATGTCGCAGAGTTAGGGTTGGCAGGATCAGTTCCCCCCGAACCTGGACCAGGCTGTACCGGCTCCGTATTTCTACGCAGTAGGGGGCCGCCAGGTTGATTTCCGCGCATTTGTTGCAATTGGCTTCGGGCCTCATTAGCTCCATCGCTTTTGCTTTTCCTCCATAGCATCATGGAATCAATGAGTGCCTTGGGTTTAGGGCTAGCGATATGCCCCAGTGCCACAATCAACTGGTCGAAGGTTGGATCAACTCCAGGTCCGCATATGCGCTCGATTTGAGGCTCAGGATCAAAGGGAACGGTGATGCATTCAGTCAGCTTCTCCTCTGCCTGAGCAATAAACTATCCATCTGTGAGCAAGAGCTAACGGCCGCATGAGAATGTCTTGATCACACTTACTGACGTGAAAAGCACGTGCAGAGCATATTCCCCAACTGTTTTCTGATCGTCCTTGTGCGTCCTTGAATGCGATTGATGTGTCGGATGCTCCCGTCTTGATTTGCTGTGCATCCTCTCCAATTTTCTCTGATTGAATCCCGTGAGAGAGACATCAGCAGCAGCCGAGGCAGACCTTTCCATTGGCGTAGAACCGAGTGGACTTAAAGTCGGTCCAGCCAGAGAGGTTCCCGGTCTTGAAGGCAACTTGGACTCCATATCCAATCGCATTGCGACCGATTGCAAATCCGACCTGTCAAGCCCCACGCCGACCGCCGCGATTATCTGCGGGCTCAAAGGGCTGGTGGACACGCTTGACTGGCTTCCGTTTCTCGAGTGCTGTATGCCATGAACTATGGATGTTTGCCGATGATGTCCATAAACTGTCGTCTTGGTGAGGTCTATTGAACGCTCAGCAGCACCAGGTAGACCCTGTCGTGATGGACCTCCGTGCAGTCGAGGCGAGGTTATTCCGGACGGTGAGTGGATCGTCTTGTCGGCCGATGACTCTCTGGAGTGTGGTAGGCGCCGCGATGGGGTTGTGAAGGCACTTGGGCGGATGGTTTGGTCCCAGAACTGTTCATGATCGTTCTCGTCTTCATATCTCACCCCAGGCCGGGGTGGCTGCTTCAATGGATCCTGTGGGTTGTCGGAAAGAGCTTGAGATGGGGCTATACGATCGCCAAATTAGTCATGGGTGTTGGTCCAATGCATTGCGTTTGTGAGACACCGAAGAAGGCCGCGAAGTGCAGTGGCCACAGAGATTCGATTGGACGCGTATTTTCGCATGAGGGTGTCGAGCCAACTGACAGCCAAAGAGTTTCACGGCAGTATGAGAAGAATGGAGAACTCACCCATTTCAAAGCGGACCGCCGCCCAATTCCTCATGCTCCAGCGTTGGGCATGCGAGGCTAAAAGAGCACGACAACATGGGGTACTTGAGAATCTGCCCGCGAACAGTGGTGTGGGCAGAATCGAGGATGGAATTGAGACGAGCTCGATGCTCTCTCTACAGATGTTCAAGCACCGCACGCGCAACGCCCTCTTGGGAAAGATCCTATGATCATTGCTCGCTAGTGTAGTGGTACTAGTGGACAACGCGGTCGCGGTCCACCATCCACCAGCCCCGTCACCCACCCAGGCGCCACCAAATCCAGTGGAACACCAGAGTGCTTAGTCACCACCGGCAAGTTCGGTCGGCGCGGTCGGCGCGGGAACGCCAAGTAGAAGAATCTCTGCCTCTGCGTCTAAGCATCATGAGCAGTCCTGAGGTTGTCGCGCTCTATGAGGAGCCAACACTGAACAATACCTGCAAACGCTTTTGCGTGCAATTATGGAGGTGGAGACTGCAAGATTCGTCGGAGTACTTTCAAAAGAGCTGCTAGCTTCTGCGGCCTGCCTGAATCCACTCTTTGATACCCAATTACATAGAGGCGAAGGGGCCCCGAATAGCAGGACAATACTCCGTACGGATCCGTAATATCGACAAAAAGTCCAGCTTTTGCGGTGCCCCTACTTTATGCAGCCACAGAGAGCACATTTTAATTAACGGGTGGACCCTTTTGCGGAGTGACACCGAAGCCCGGCTCTAGGTTTTAAGAGGAGCACAGGGATTCGTAGCTGATATAGGCAATAGAGGCGGCGCGTATTATGTATCGTACGGAGATATCGGGGCATCGGAATGGCCGTGATAACATCAAGGCAGTTCAGCGTATGTATGATTACATCTGTAACATTGTGGAGTCGGATTCGGGAAATCGACACCCCGAGTTCAAGAAGGCATACATACATAGGGAACATCAAGACGTAACCCAAACGGGACGGCACCGAACCACACGCGGGTCACCTGTTCAATTGTAGCCATCAGAGCGTGTTCAAGCTTGACCGTCTAGGGCATTCTGTGACCTATTTTATTCGTCGTGCCCCGTGATCTACGTTTCAAAGACGATTGACCCATATGGACGGTTCGGAAGAATCTGATCGGCTTCCTGGCTCGGTAAAGCCGTAGTTTTAGCCATTACATACATGAGGACCCGTGGTCCGGCAAGACCAGGTGTCCTCTCCTCATCCCGTGCGCCCCTCCAGATTTCCCCCAGTTTTTTTTTTTTCCGCATCGCCAGGTGGCTCATTGCAGATTCTCGCTTGGCCAGGTGGTTTCACTCCAGACTGCGGTCTCCTCCCCTTTGTCTACAATAATCCTCAGCACTGCACCGAGTCGCCCATCATGGCTGAATTAGACACACTCGACATCATTGTCCTCGGGGTCATCCTATTGGGTACCTTGGCATACTTCACCAAGGGTACGCTATGGGGTGTCACCAAGGACCCCTATGCCAATGCCTTTGCCAATGTCAGTGGCGCAAAGGCCGGGCGCTCCAGAAACATAATCGAGAAGATGGAGGAGTCTGGCAAGAACTGTGTCATCTTTTACGGATCTCAGACTGGAACAGCCGAAGATTATGCCTCGCGTCTGGCCAAGGAGGGCAAGAGTCGATTTGGTCTGGAGACCATGGTCGCCGATCTGGAAGAGTACGATTACGATAATCTTGATACCATGCCCAGCGACAAGGTTGCCATGTTTGTTCTTGCTACTTATGGCGAGGGTGAGCCTACCGACAACGCGGTTGAATTCTACGAGTTCATCACCGGCGAGGACGTCAGCTTTTCCGAGGGCAGCGATCCACCTTTGGAGAACCTGAACTTTGTTGCCTTTGGCCTTGGCAACAACACCTACGAGCACTACAACTCCATGGTTCGCAATGTTGACAAGGCTCTTCAGAAGCTCGGTGCCCATCGTATTGGCGAAGCTGGTGAAGGTGACGATGGCGCCGGCACCATGGAGGAAGACTTCTTGGCCTGGAAAGATCCCATGTGGGTTGCGCTGGCAGACAAGATGGGTCTTGAGGAACGCGAAGCTGTCTACGAACCGACTTTCGATATCGTTAATCGCGAGAACCTCACCCCTGAATCCCCCGAGGTTTACCTCGGAGAGCCGAACAAGATGCACCTCGAGGGCACAGCCAAGGGCCCGTTCAACTCGCACAACCCCTACATTGCGCCGATCGCGGAATCTCGAGAATTGTTCTCAGCCAAGGACCGAAACTGCATTCACATGGAGGTCGACATCAGTGGATCCAATCTTTCTTACCAGACCGGTGATCACATTGCAATTTGGCCAACCAACTCTGGTGATGAAGTCGACCGATTTTTGGACATTATTGGCTTGAAGGAGAAGCGAAACAATGTCATCAGTGTCAAAGCTCTGGAGCCGACTGCAAAGGTCCCTTTCCCGACACCCACCACCTACGACGCCATTGTACGATACCACCTCGAAATCTGTGCCCCCGTTTCTCGTCAATTTGCCGCAACCTTGGCTGCCTTTTCGCCCGACGAAGAGGTCAAGGCTGAGATGACCCGGCTAGGCAGTGACAAGCAGTACTTCCACGACAAGATCGGACCTCATTTCTACAACATTGCTCGCTTCTTGGAAGCTTTCGGCAAGGGCCAGAAATGGACCAATATTCCCTTTTCGGCTTTTATCGAAGGTCTCACGAAGCTACAGCCCCGCTACTACTCTATTTCGTCGTCTTCCCTCGTGCAGCCCAAGAAGATCTCAATCACTGCTGTTGTTGAGTCGCGAAAGATCCCCGGTAGAAACGACCCCTTCAATGGCGTGGCCACCAACTATTTGTTCGCCCTTAAACAGAAGCAGAATGGTGACCCCAATCCGTCCCCCTTCGGCAAGACATATGCTCTAAACGGACCTCGCAACAAGTTTGATGGAATCCACGTCCCCGTACATGTCCGTCACTCCAACTTCAAGCTTCCTTCTGATCCCGGCAAGCCCGTCATCATGGTGGGTCCCGGCACTGGTGTTGCTCCTTTCCGCGGCTTTATTCAGGAGCGAGCAAAGCAGGCTCAGAACGGAGCCACTGTCGGGAAAACGATTCTTTTTTTTGGTTGCAGAAAACGTTCCGAGGACTTCTTGTACGAAACTGAGTTTGAAGTAAGTTCCACACTAATATCGAATGGAATCCTCCAACAACACAATTTTCTTACAATCAACAACAGGAATACAAGAAGGTCCTAGGCGATAGTCTCGAAATCGTCACCGCCTTCTCAAGAGAATCCTCCAAGAAGGTCTACGTCCAGCACCGTCTGAAGGAACGCTCCAAGGAGGTCGGCGAGCTACTCTCCCAGAAGGCGTACTTCTACGTATGCGGTGACGCAGCACATATGGCTCGAGAGGTCAACACCGTTCTGGCACAGATTCTCGCCGAGTCACGTGGCGTGTCAGAGGCCAAGGGTGAAGAGATTGTGAAGAATATGAGAGCGGCAAATCAATACCAGGTATGTATTTCAAACTGGGCTTTTTTCTTCCAGCTCAACTCATTGGTGAAATATGGCTCTAACCTAAATTTACAGGAGGATGTTTGGTCTTAGAAGACAGGGCGAATATACACCTTTTTTGTTTATAAAACGAAACTCCTCGATGCGGCTCGCTTAGAGATACAAGCGTGCTTATCGATTAGATAGTTGGCTGTATGCTTATGATGAAGTTGCATGGCGGCGTTGGTCTTTGGCAACCCCCCCCCCCCCTCTCCTCCCCCCCTTTCATCTTTATGGTGACATTTCCGTCTCCCGTGATTCTTCCAATAACATAGATTTCTTGTCTCATTATTCAAGTTTGCAGCAGGATGGGTTATTCGAAATAGTGCACTTGCCTAATGTGGAGAAACATGGTATTGTTAGGCTGTATTGGATTGATTGCAATGAGATACGAAACGAAGCTTAACACGCACAGTTCCTCTTATTATTTCTACGACCTCTGCTTGGCCTTCGCTCGCAACAAAGTGAATGTATAGTTTATAAGACTGATGCCAGTCAATATGGAACTGCCTTTACTTGGTGCCAATACTGCTGGCAATGGGGGCTTGACTAAGGTTGGTGATGCCTGAGAGACTCAAGCCAAGAGGAGAGGAGGAAAAAGCAAGACGTTCTGCCACTCAATAATTCTCTGCCGTGCCCCGTGACTTCGAAGACAGTCGAATTTGCTACCGGAACCAAATAATTGCTTCGTGAGATATGCTATCTACTACTACATGCACGAAACGCGGAGAGTGCTCTGGCTCCAAATTTTGAGGTCGGCACTGTTCGACGACCCCGAAATGGATGGACAACCCTGCTTTCTGGAGAGTCCTTGATCAGGCAAAATCAGGAACTTGAGCATTCGACAAATCGGAAAGGGCGGACTGTACTTTGCTTTTTGAAGCGCCTCCCTAGCACCGACAAATCCGTTTCCGGAATGGTCAGTCAAGGGCGAATAGTTGTTGTGGGGTAAGGTGGCAAGGTCGAGCGAGGTTTTGAACGAGTTCTGAACCGCAACATCAGCCACTGCCATCTGCTTGTTCGATTCGAGGCAAACAATCACTTCGGACACGTTGTTGCAAGGGACCTGCTACCATGGTTGACTCGCGTCTAGACGCTGGACGTGGACATGTATCGCAAGTCGCTGAATTGTTGCCATCGGGCGAAAGATCTTGTACAAGGTTGTTAGCCATGGCGTCTTGCCTCTGCCCCCTGCTAGACTTGAGGCTCGGGAGTTCCTTTTTCGGCCCGGAGGCTGACCATTGAGATGCCTTCTCCCTTGCATGTGAGGTTTGTCATTTCTCTTGTTTCATCGTTCGGAAGGGTACTGCGAGTGGCCGTGAGCCCTGTGTGGTATTTATAAAGTTCGTGCTGGATCCGAATTCTGATCGCATGGCAACACGGATCTCAGACCAGACCCCGGCTGCCGCCATTAGCACATTCATGTAACACCGTGGAAGGGAGAGTGAGGTCGAGGTCGAGTCTGGCAGTTCTCACGAGATGTGAGCGGCGAATAGGTTAGCCAGAAATGTCTCAAGAGCCTCGGGAAGACAATAAAAGGTCTGGAATGCGGCCGTATTTGATCACCATCTGGGACGGGCGTCGGAGAAAATTGACACGAGAAAAGCAAAGCATACACGAGGAGTGCAGCTGTTTTCTTTATTCCAGATGGCTGGATCCATGATCGCCGCCTGGCAAAGAAACGCGCCTTCGCACCGTGGTGCGTGTGCCAAACAGTGTCCAAGCTCCTGCCTTACAGCTGGCTAGCGTCCGTCTTAGTATCCTAGTATGGGCCAGGGGTCCCGTTAGGCTGGACTTGCTTCTGTCCCTCGATCCAAGCCGCCAACAATACGGAACAACCGATATCCTTACCAACACCTGTGGTGCCCAGACGGAACCTCCTCGCGTGAATCAGAGGTGTAAGCGTCGGAGATGGTGGGAAAAAGCAACGCTAGGATGGGTGTCACGATCATTGCTTCTGATCCCAATTGCTATGGTACAGAGTTTAGTCAGGTCAGAATCCCCATTTAGACCGGGCCGTCCCACCACGCATTGTGTAGGACGTGTCTGGGCTGAAGTTGCATTATTGTTTCTTATCATTATAATATCGAGGATGACCGTTTGCTGAGCCTTCACTCACCTTCGTATTCTTTAACCCATCGTTTGCTTCTCAGTATTGTTACAGTCGATCCGAGCCATAGGAGGCGACATATCACATTGTCGAGTATTAACAGACAAAGAAACTGGGAAGATTTGGCGGCTATACTCCGTCAAAGGGTAGAGAGAGCCAGACGAGACAGGCCTTCTTGAATCACACAGTGTTTTTCCTTCCTTCGACTTAGTACAGCCTGTGAGTATCAGTTCAGCCATACCTTACAGCTGTCAGAAGGTGGCCTATGATTACCATTGCCTTCTCAGACAGACGAGAACGGGTGGCAGCTGACTGTGACAACTGGCAGCGAGAACTTCGTTTGACTTGTCCGCTTGTCGTCATAGCTCGACCCAGTCACCTCTCTTTCTCGCTTCACTGCTCTCTGCTTCTTCCTTCTTCTGACTTGTGTTCTTGAGACAACCGACGGCAGGGCCAATACTGCCCGCCTGCTTGCATCTGGTATCTTCTAGCTTGCCTAACAATACTTCGCAACTCCTTCCTCTGCATCATAGCATAAGCAGCATCGCAATTACCTCACCAGCACCTGTATTCATTATTAGGTAAGGCGCCTCGCTTCTGTTCTCCATCCACTGACTGCATCTATCTCTCTCCCATCTTTCGTGACTCCTTTCTTCACCAGCTTCTTCCACCTTTCTTTTCCCACAATATCAACACTGCTCGACCAGACCGTTCTAGTTCTTCTGATCGGCGAATTGGCATCATACAACAAGCCATTTGCTCAGCTTGTTCTATCTTACTGACTCCTTTGCTTCATCCCAGTGTCTTGATAGCAACATTTGCCTTTGGTAGTTTCTCGCTGCTTTCACCATCACGCAGACGTTCGATCAGAAAAGCGATGTAAGTATTTATTCTGACACTCTCTCCCTTTCTCTTATTTTGATTTCCCCGCATCCTCAGCTGGAAATATTGGCTGCCTCGTGGTTATCGGTGTGGCTTTTTGTTCGTTCACCTTGGATGATGGTGTGATTTCCATGGCAAAGTCATTGCCATATTGCTAACGCTGGCCATTGGCGCTCTTAATGCAGATCTTTGTTTCTCTCAGATTGACAGATTCTCAGTCAATTCTTCAAGCTTATCCATTGCTGTCTGTCACAGTAAGTGAGCTTTCGTCCTTGCAATCAGGTATCATCGAATTCTCTCGCCACTCCAAAACTGTATGATCAGGCTTGACGACCCGGTCTCGCTTTTCTTGATATTTTCTTGGCATCATTAGCTCGACATTCGAGCGCAATGGAAGTTCAACTTGCTGACAGTCTGCCTTTTGACATACAGCCCTCAGTTTTACGCAATCAGACATTGAAAACTACAAAATGGACGCAGGTGGCAGCATCGGAACGGCCTACCTTCCCCATCATACGGGTCGCCACGTCCATGGTCATGTTTCTGCACACTCAGCCGCGGACCCAGCCAGTCTGATGAACCATTTCGCAGGTATTTCCCTAGGAGGACTCGGTATTCCTGGCAACTCTGGCCATATGGCCATGGGGCCAGGGCCAGCATACGTTGTTGGATCAGATGGCCAATACGTTCTCGCACCAATGAACCACCAGCCTCTTAGCATGAGTCACGGCAATGAGAACCCATATTCTGGATTTGGTATTCCCGCTGGTGGGTATGGCCCTCCCTATGTTGGCCTCCCTATGCCCTTGATGCCTTACACTCCTGGGCGACCCAGCGCAACCCATGCTCGTATGGATCGTGGGCATTCAGACGTTCCTGGCCTTGAGAATCGACGTGGTTCCTATTCCACAACCGAATCAACCCCAGCTACTCCCTTCTATGGAACTGTCTCGCAGCGTGACGCTGGACCTCGAGTTGCAAGCCTTGATCGCTCAGCCTACACAACCCCATCTCCTCAACAGATTGGCCTTCCATCCCTTCAAACTGATATTGCCAAGTCCGCCATTGCGGTGGTGCCCGATCGCACAATCGACGAAATTCTGAAGCAAGAGCCTGCTGTTCCCAGAGCTGTGCCTGCTGTGTTCACACCTCCAAGTCAGATGAAGAGTCTGGAACAAAGCTTGGAAAATCGAATTCCTGGCAACCGCAACGTCTACATTCGCGGCCTCCATCCGACTACGGACGATGAGTTACTTTACAAGTTCACATCTCGATTTGGACCGGTTGAGACTTCGAAGGCCATCATTGACACTGGAACTGGGGCATGCAAAGGGTAGATCTCACCCCATAGTTGGCGCTCGATGTTCAACTGACTTTTTATAGATTCGGCTTCGCTAAATTCTTCGACGTTCAAGACTCTGAGATGTGCATTCGCGGTTTTCATCGACTCGGTTATGAAGTTGGCTTTGCGAGGGTGAGTGATTGCTGCCCTGATGTGTGTCAGTCCCTCTCTGACAATATCAACAGGAATCTTTCAATTCTCGTCTCAAGGCGGAGGGAGACGAGGGGTCCACGAATCTGTACATTTCCAATCTTCCCAAGACCCTGACCAAAGTTGTGAGTGAATTCTTTGAGCCCATTCTCGTGCGAATCTTGACAAACTGCTAACAAGCCTCTAGGAGCTTGGGGCTATCTTTATGGGATGCACGATTCTCTCCAGCAAGATTCTCCGCGACAGCATGGGAAACAGTCGTGGAGTCGGGTTCGCTCGGTTGGTGCTTCATGCTCATTTCTGCCAAATGGATCATTAATCATCCTCTACAGATTCGAAAACCGTGATATTTGCGATGAAATTATTCGAAAGTATAATGGGATGGGCATTGGAGAGGAAGGGCTTCTCATGAACATACGATATGCCGACACACCCTCCCAGAAAGAGCTGAAGCGAGTTACGGCTGAACGCCGTCAATTCCGCACGAACGAATACAACATTGGGGCTTACGGTACACCGCTTGTAGGCATGAGTCCCACGCTGTACAACCAACAGTCCCAATGGCGTCGAGCGTTGCCCATCTCTCGCAGGTGAACAGATCTCCCCCTATTTTATCATGTTCTCACTGACATGGTTAAGTGGGCTTTCTGCTTCATCAAACGAGGATGGTAGCATGATGAGGCACTCGGGGACCCGACATGGATTAACCGAGTATGCTCCATCGCGAGGTACTTCCAGCGTGTTCTAACTGTGGTCTCAGAGTCATTACGAACGCAAACATCGAGGTGACAGCCCCGGTGTCCTTGTCCTCAGATAGTGACGAAAGTGTCACCATTCACGCGGGTTCAGCTGCCGCCACCACCGTTAGCGGCAATGATGAGAATCACTCGCCTTCACCAAAGGGGGCCCGACGTGAGGAAAAGTAAACGTCTGATGTGTTTCTCGTCTTCTTCCTCCACACCTCCCTTTCTTTCTTGGACGTAGTATGTTTTGCTTGGCTCTGTTTTTGCTTGTTTTCCAGCTGGTATCATGTTCAGCCATGTGGCTATATTTTTTGCTGGTGCTTTGTCCTTGTCCTTTTATTCTGTTCTTGTCTTTGATGTATTTGCCAGATGAGTTGCAAGCAGACATTACCTATCAGTGGCATGTTAGGACCGGAAGTTCCCTCCGATGCAACTTTGCAAGTGCAACAGGGGACTTATGGCCAATTTTGTTGAAAATTGTACTTTAGATCTTAGAGGATTGGACTCGGAGCTGAAGACAACACAATGATGTGTGGATGAATAAATTATTTCCATGAGCAGAATATGTACTCTACGCACTATTTTCTTTTTTAAATTTTTGATCATTTGAACCTGGGTATGTGAAAAGTTGCCATTATATTGACAGTTTCGACATGTCCTCTTGTGGAGCTCCCTCATCAGCAACATTGTTTGAAGCGTCAACATCTTCAGCGTGGCCTTGAACTACATCACCTACTGCGTTCATGTGATTTTGGCCCAAGATACCGCCAATTGGTTCCTCTTCCTTGTCTTCGCAGGTTGATAAATCGTCATCTTCATCTTCGTCCTCTTCGTTTTCATCATCAACTTCTTCGGATAAACCTTTTGAACCCCTCTTCTCTGCTTGTTCTCTGATAGCAGCTTCAAGATCTTTCAACATCTTTTTCGTGAAACCAGACGCTTCGACGGTCGCATCAAGTCTAGTGACTTGACTCTTCTTCAACTTCTTCTTGATGTCTTTGAAGAATGGCCCTGGTGTTGTACTAGTGAAGTGGAACCGGCGTGAGAAGAATCGCTTTATGCATTCAACATCTCTGTCAAAGTACATTTCGGCATTTGGGTGCTCCATAGATACCATTTGAGGGAAGTCAATGACGACGGGCTCCAGTCTTATTGACTCGACGCCGTCCTCCAAAACGGTCTTCTCTTCTTTAATCAGGATATTGAACTCGTTGAAATCGCCGTGAATCAAACCGTGATTTGCAAGTCGAAGAATGATTGCAATGAGATCAGCGTACAGGGACGCGGGATCAGGGACCGTGGAAATTTGTCGCAATGGAAAGGCATCCACTAATGTCATGACGATGGTGTGACGAGACTGAGCCAGGGGAACAGGAACGGGAAATCCTTCCGCGTAAAGTGCTTTCATGAATGCATACTCCTTCATAGCAGCTAGCCTTGACAGGTACATCCAGGAGCCCGAAGCCCGATTCTTTAGGTAGTCTCGATTTGACTTGACTGTTCGAAATGATATTCTTCCTAAGCGATGGATTTTGAGAACTCTTTGGGTGCCGGTTTCATCTGCCACGATCATGATATCACTCTCTTTTCCAACACCAATTCGGGTGCCCACGCTGTAGAGGTCTTTGCGTGTAGCGTGAGTGTGTAGGGCCAGATAATCGAGACCTCCGTATGTCAAACGATAACCGTCATATTTCGCCTCTTTCACTTTGGCTATAAGACCGACTTTGGCGAGTGCTGATATACTCCTGTGAACTCCACTGGCTCCGCCTCTCAGTCGAGCTAGCTTCTCTATCAAAGGAGTCGGCACAAGCTCATGATTCTTGCTTCCCATTTCTACCTGTCATAGGGTCAGTACTAAGTAGCAGTCCATACGGGTGCGCAGACAGAACTCACTGCTGTGAGCACTCTCCAATCTTCAGGCGCCAGATGGCGCATAGCTCTCGTGTCCAACTTCATAATGACAACTTCAAGGCTCGATTTTTAGACTTGAGGTCTCAATACTATGGCGAGTCAATAATTCGCCGACGGAATATCCTCATTTCACGTGGGGCAATTGCTCTGTGACGACAACTTTTTTGGTTGGGGGGTGGTGCAACGAACAAGAAATTTGGCTGATGATATCTAATCGATAAGACTTTCAGCATTGGGGCTTATTTCCTTGCGGATTATCTTTTCGGCTTCAAGGGGGGTTGCCACAGCACGTGATTAGACTGGCAACAGGCTGGGCAAGGCGCCAACGCCTCACGTAACCGGAGCTTGCAGCAGCACCTTGTCTCATGGAGCTTTGTTGTTGACTGACAAACAACAAGACGCCCATCAGCTTCCACCACAGCCGAGCACCTGGGATATACATCCAGGCCAGAATTATTACATCCTCATTACTACTCCTGTCGGTCCCAATCAATTTTCCTTCTCGACACATCCGCTTCTACTCGTAGGACCTTCGCAAAGGGCGCTCAACCCATCGACGCCAACATGGCTCAAGACAGCGATGCGCCCCAGGCGGTAGACAAAGGCAAGGGCAAGGCCGTTGATGACTCCAAGGAAGACAAGCCCGTCTTGAACGGCAAGAAGGAAGATGAAAAGAAGGATGGTGAGTATGGGTTCTAACTGACATGACAGCGCATGGTATGCTAAGTATGTGATAGTCGCCGAAGAAGAGCTAAGTGATGAGGACCAGCAGCTCAAGAGTGAGTTGGAGATGATAATTGAGCGGCTGACGGTAAGTCATCTGCGCAGTAGAAACCTGCAGCCTAGTCTCATGGACGCCATAGTGCTGATACGAAATGATCACAGGAATCAAACACTGAGCTGCACAAGACGGCACTGGAAGCAATGAAAACTTCGATTAAAACTTCAACATCATCAATGACAGCAGTTCCGAAACCTTTGAAGTTCCTCCGACCACATTATGCGACGTTGACGAAGCTGTACGAAGATTGGCCAGCAGGCGAGAACAAGACGTCATTGGCAGACGTTTTGTCGGTCATTGGCATGACTTTCTCTGACGAAGACAAACAAGACACGCTCAAATATCGACTTTTAGCCCCTACGTCTGATATCTCATCCTGGGGTCATGAGTATGTGCGACACTTGGCCTTGGAAATTGGCGAGGTTTACGGCAAGAGGATTACGGCTGATGAGCCCACCGCGGAGCTGATAGATCTTGCTTTGGTCCTCGTTCCTCAATTTATCAAGAGCAATGCCGAGGCAGATGCAGTCGATCTAATGAGTGAACTGGAAATTATCGAACAAATTCCCAAGTTCGTCGATGCAAACACGTATCCCAGAGTGTGCTTGTACATGGGCAGCATGGTCAACCTGCTCACGTATCCCGACAACGAGACTTTCCTGCGCACTGCACACGACATCTATATGGATTACAAGCAATTTACACAAGCCATAGTGCTTGCCATTCGATTGCACGACTACGAGCTCATTAAGGCTGACTTCGATAAGGCCGATGATCCTGCCTTGAAGAAACAACTCGCTTTCTTGGTAGCTCGACAGAGGATAGTGCTTCATCTGCCAGAAAGCAATGAAGATGAGCAGGAGACTGTGGAATGCTTGTCGAATCTTAAGCTGTCGGAACACTTCAAATCGCTTGGTAAGGAGCTGAACATTCTAGACCCCAAGACAACCGAAGACATTTACAAGAGCCATCTTGAAAGCAGTCGAGTAGCTGGCATGACCAACCTCGACTCTGCTAGGCACAATTTGGCTGCCGCTTTTGTCAACGCATTTGTGAATGCAGGGTTCGGCAATGACAAGATGATGCTGGTGGATGGCGAGAAGGAGAGTTGGGTATGGAAGACCAAGGCAGACGGCATGATGTCCACTGTCGCATCCATGGGTACACTATTGCTGTGGGACATTGAGAATGGATTGGACATGATTGACAGATACACGTACTCCCCCGAGCCTGAAATCTCGGCTGGAGCCATGCTAGCTATCGGCATTATGAACTCGGGTGTTCGCATCGACTCTGAGCCAGCTTTGGCTTTGCTTGGAGACGCTGAGAAATTGCATCACTCGAATCCTCTTGTCCGTACTGCCTGCATCATGGGTCTGGGCCTGTCCTATGCCGGTTCGAATAAGGAAGAATTGCTTGAGCTTCTGTTGCCCATCATCAGTGATGCATCACAAGAAATGCAGATTTCTGCTATGGCTGCCCTCTCCTGCGGATTGGTCTGTGTTGGCTCTTCCCACCCGGATGTCACAGAAGCCATTGTGACGACACTGATGGATGACGAGCGCAAAAACCAGCTTACCGACAAATGGACCCGATTTTTGGCTCTTGGACTAGGCTTGTTGTACTTTGGACGACAAGAAGAGGTGGATGTCATCTTGGAAACCCTCAAGGCTGTGGACCATCCCATGGCCAAACCCACCGCTGTCCTCGCTGAGATTTGTGCCTGGGCAGGCACCGGAGCGGTGTTGAAGATCCAGGAACTACTACACATTTGCAATGAGCATCAAGAGGAGACGGACGACAAGAAGGGCGATGAGCTCCTCCAGGCTTATGCTGTCATTGGCATCGCCTTGGTGGCCATGGGTGAGGAGATCGGCCAGGAGATGGTCCTGCGACAGTTCGGACACCTCATGCACTACGGAGAAGCCAACATTCGCAAGGCAGTCCCATTGGCTATGGGCCTCATCAGCCCAAGCAACCCCCAGATGAAGGTTTACGACACCCTGTCAAGATACAGCCACGACAACGACCCGGAGGTTGCCATCAACGCCATCTTCGCCATGGGAATGCTTGGAGCGGGAACCAACAATGCGCGTTTAGCACAGCTTCTGAGACAATTGGCGAGCTACTACCACCGCGATCAAGACGCCTTGTTCATGGTCAGAATTGCTCAAGGTTTGCTGCACATGGGCAAGGGGACTCTGTCCATCAACCCCTTCCACACAGACCGTCAAGTTCTCTCCCGAGTGTCCACTGCCGGTCTGTTGGCCACCATGGTGGCCTTGATCGACCCCAAAGAATTCATCACCTCGAATTCTCATTATCTCCTGTATTTCCTCGTCACAGCCATGCACCCTCGTTTCCTTGTCACGCTTGATGAGCAGCTCAAGCCTCTCAAGGTCAATGTGCGAGTCGGTCAGGCTGTCGATGTTGTTGGTCAGGCTGGTCGTCCCAAGACCATTACAGGATGGCAGACACAAAGCACGCCTGTATTGCTGGGATACGGCGACAGGGCAGAACTCGAGGACGAAGAATACATCAGCTTGAATGGTACACTGGAGGGTCTTGTCATTCTGAAGAAGGTAAGCTGACGGTTACTGCCAAACTCATCCTCTCCTTTTCTTGCCCTTGTATCCCTCCACCAACTTTGCTTTGATACGTGGAATGCTGACAGCTTGCAGAACCCAGAATGGGAAGCCGGCCAATAAAGGGGGGTAGTGGTGGATGGTTAGACGGAGTTGCCATTCCAGGGGGGGTGTGGTAAATGGTTCTGGGCCAGCAGCTCAGCAGGCGTTCGACTTTGCAATTATAGCTGGTCCACTGTATAGTTATCTGCTGTAAACGACACGGAAGAAACCCCGTGAAGAGCTGTGCGTTTATAGATATATCGCCTTTGAACAAGATCAAATTCAATTAAAAGAATGTGGGTTTGTCTGGGGTGAACAGTGATGATATCAACACACAAGTCACGCCATAAACTGTGAATTTATCTCGGCCATTGATGTGGTGAAAAGCCAAGTCTATTCATTCAATATGCAGCTCTATCCAAAAGATTCATGTCCTTGCTTCCCAAGAAACCAATGCCTACGCCCAAGGAGGGCCCAAGTTTCAATATGTGAATAAAAATGCTCCATTGCAATGCGCATGCCATGCCATGCCATGTGCATGAGTTTCGATGCGGCCCCTTTCAGGCCCTTCGGGGTGGGATATTCTCATTCCATTCTCACCAAACATGCGGGCCAAAAGTTTCACCCTCTGGCACCTGTCTATAGCTACAAGCCTGCCAATCACAACCCTGCTTGTAGACCTCTGTGCCCCACCACTTGAAGTTGATCATCCACCCGGGGTAGAGGAAGCCAAAGAAGACGACGACGATGCCGAATGCGAGGCCCGAATCGAGGGCAGCGCTAAGAGTCATGGTGTACTTGCCCCACCAGGCGTTGGCGCGCCGTCTGATGACGAAGTTGAAGAGGTAGCATACGACGGCCCACACGGAGAAATTGAGACCCGTGGCCGGGGGGACCCAGGACATGGCGCCGAATATGACGGGGAGATTGACTTTCCGGATGATGCTGCGGCGTCTGCGGCGGGCATATAGCCACAGCGGGATGGGGAGAAGAGCACCGAGCGGGAAACACCACACCAGGGGGCGGTAGATGGCGCCGGGGCCGAAGAACTCGCCGGGGCCGACGACGCCCCATAGGATGGAACCGTTGAAGTGGACGCGTGCAATGGGGCAGGTGAAGCCGTTGAGGGCGTCGGCGGTACAAATACCCTTGACGTTGGCGAACATCCAGTTCAGAACGCCGATTTGCGTCACGGAAGAGACGAGCGTGGCCACAACTTGGACGAGGAACATGATGCGAGGGGGGATCTTCATGTAGTGTCCTAGCTTGAGATCAGATGCGAATTTGATGCCTTGCGCAGAGGAGATGTAGCCGTAGGTGACGAAGACCATGTTGGCGATGGGGCGACCTGGAAATGCGACGCCACAAATGAGCTGGCAGATGAGGTAGATGCTGCTATGTTGGTTGGTCACGGCCATGATGATGCCGTTGGGGATGAAAAAGATGGCTCCGATGGCGAGGGCTAAAAGGAGGCCGTACCATGGGAGATGGACGGGATAGCTGCGCCGGGGCGGTTGAGTTAGCAACGTGCGTGGTTTCCTTTCATGTGCAAACGAGAGCCAATCAATGGTTTGGTCATGAGCGATGGGCGACGACTTACTATTCGACGACAAATATGCCAATGGCCGTCATGGAGGCAAAAGTAAGTAGATACCACGTATAGGGGGCGTCCTGGTACCGACTCATCAGTCGACAGTGAATATCTTCGCGGCTGATGAGGTTGTCGACATTTGAAGGGGATGCCGGCATGCGGCTGTTGTTCTCGCTTCCGAGACTGGCAGTCGGCGAGGTGGCTTGCGACTGAGATCCAGGCACGTGGTGGTATGTTTGCTTGCCATCCTGGCGTGCTTCTTCCAATGCCCTTTTCCACGTGCGCCAAATATCCCTTCCATGCCAGCAGTATGTGTGGGTGAGAAGAGCAGCCAGTCCGGCAAACTGCATGCCGTAACTGAGCATGTATGTCACGGGGAGAAAAACCCTGCTGTAGGATTTGTAGGCCTCTCTGTCGAAGAGGAAGGCTGGTGTCAGGATCTTGCTGACGTTGTAGACCTTGCCAGTATTGTCAAAGACGCTTACGGATAGAATCGGTAGGTACGAGGTATACAGGACATTGGCGTAGTAGAAGATGGGTGCGATAATCCACATGACAATGGCGAGACCGCCAATGACATTCAAGGCGGCCCAGAACGGCACAAGAAGAGGGTTTCCGACGTAGGTGATTTGTGCCCAGTCGAACGTCATAGGAAACAAGCCGAGGCCGGACACCACGCCGAACAGATTGGCAATGACAACCTTCTTCGGCGCAAACCAGGTAATCACGTTGAAGTAGCTGAGAGCCGGCATCAGCAGGCCTGGCAGGAAGTAGAAGGCAAACGCACCAATCCAAACCACGTAGAAGAACTTCCAGCGGCTGATTGTCCATCCATTGGCAGGTTTGTTGTCCTGCTTGTGCAAGGTGGAAAACATGGCGGCAGACATGAGAGTTCCCGGCCAAATCATGCCGCTCGGTCGCACGAGGAACTGCCGGGCCATGCCTGCAAATCCGTAGCCTAAAATCTGCGTCGAGATGGTCAGGAGGAGTTGGTACACGATTGGCGCAGGCTGATTGTAGAATTGTGTCTGCTCGACGATTACATCCGTGGCGAAGGCGAAGCCAAAGGCAACGTTGCTGCTGACATAGACGCAGGTGTGTTCCTTTTCGTTCCATTTTCCTTGCGCAAACCACATCCGCCAGGTCATTTGATGCTTCCCTCGCCCGAATCGGTCGCCACCGCTGTCAGTGGTAGTCTGCGTGCGAACACCATCGACAAATACCTGATCGGGGTCATCAGGCCGTTTCAACACGACATCCCACAACAGACCTAGGGGGTGGACGAGTAGTAGGGCTATGACGGGCGTAATGGCCACGCTGGGATATCGCAGAGAGAAGAACAGGTTTGTCGAGGAGCCAAGGATGGAAAACAGGACGGACAAGCACCACATACGAGGGGTGTTGATCGACAAAGTTGTATTGTCCGTTGGCGGGACAGATGCTCGAACAAGCTCGTGAGGCGAGTCTGCCTCGGGAAACGCTCCTGACGCGTCATGGGAGCTGTCTGTATCGTCATCGTCTGACCCTGCTTCGTCCGGGAGTGAACCATGCTCGGAGCCCCTTGCGTCGTCATGTTTGTCGCTCTCCACTATCTCGCTGGCGAGGGGAGCTTCTGCTAAACCAAAGCGGCCCTCCAGACCAGATACCAAGGCGGCGCCGTCCAAGTCTTCGGATCGCCGAGACGGCCGCCGAGACGGCAGCCGAGAAGTCACGGATCGCCTGGAGCTCAGACTTTGATGACTTCGGGTGTTCGAGATGACCTGGCGAAAGCGGTGGGTGCCATTGTCTTCAGTATCGCTACTCGTGGGAGACACATGGCGGGACGCAGGTGCAGAGCCATAGGGAGAGGACTTGGGATGGAAGCCATCAAGGGCACGCGAAATCGGCGTCGTCTTGGAGACCATGTCGACAGCATCGAGGTTTGCGCGGCGCAAGTCCAAGGTCGGGTCAGTTATTGCCTCGTGGAGGCTGGAGACAGAATCATGGCCAGATGCAGAGGAACATGAAGGCGAAGGGTGCGACAATAAACCCGCAGCAGCGGAGGGGAAGACTCTGCTGCAGTCGAGGTCTTGCTCGTCGGCAGCGGCGGTATGGATGAAGTTGTCGAACAAGTGGATCGCGGATTAGTGGAGGATGCAATTGCCAGGGTTTGGCGGGACGCCAACGCGCTCGTCGTGCAGCTTCGTGCAGCTTCGTGCAGCTCGTGCGGCTCGTGCAACTGGGAGTCGGATACCCTTGTCTCAGCTGGCAGGCAGCAGCGGCGAGCTCCTTGTCCTCGTTATTAATATTCGTACGTCCGTACGGATTAGTGTCCGTGACTTTTGTTGGTTGGAGGTGGATGAGGTGGATTCGCTGCGCGGACCATGGTGGGGCACTTGTGTACATACGGAGTACACCCCACTGTACATGCTGCAACTGTTGCCACTGTACTGCACCATTGTAACCCTGGCGTGTTGTCACCATGTGTGTGGTCTGGTCTGACCACTGACGGCCCACAAGCCTGCCTGGCCCGGGGGACAGACGGAACAACAAACTTGGAAACCAACCATTTCGCTTCATCCATGACCCAGACGGCCATCACGCCGGTTCGTGTCTGGCGATGGCTTCACCGTTGACGGCCGCTAAGCAGCAGCTGCGAAGTCTGGTCAAACAGAGACTCTCGTCGGTGCCCGCGGAATCAATCGCAGCACAAAGTAAGGCAGCCCCGACGCCCAGGTCGGCCCTGGCCTCACCTGCCACAGCCAACCTGATGACTGATCTACGCAGGCCGCAAGATATTCGAATCACTCAAGAGCCTCGAGCCTTACTTGGACGCCAAGAGAATAAGTATTTATCTGTCCATGCCCTCGGGGGAGATCCAGACAGACGCCATTGTGCGGCACGCGCTAGCTTCAGGAAAACAAGTCTTTGTCCCGTATCTTCATGCATCTCCGCTGGATACGCCAAACACCCCCGCCAGGGTAATGGACATGGTCCATTTGAAGAACGTCCAGGATTACGAAAGCTTGAAGCTCGACCGCTGGGGTATTCCCAGCATCGACCCGGCCACGGTACATGAACGAGAGTGCATTCTTGATGGTCCTGATGCTCAACACTCTGACCAAGCTGGCCTTGATCTAATGTTGCTGCCCGGCGTTGCCTTCGACTTTGATGAGTCCGGAGCTGTCCGGAGGCTGGGACACGGCAGAGGATTCTATGACTTTTTTATGAACCGATACTCGGCCAAGATGATGTCGCCCGACAACAAGGCGAAACCCACTCAATTTTTCGGATTGGCCCTCACCGAGCAGCTTCTCTCGGGTGGCCCAGGAGAACAAGTTCCCATGGGGCAGTACGACAGAAGGCTTCATGGACTTGTGCTAGGAAATGGCCAGATAAAAGAGTCGCTAGGATAGGATATGCGCCATCCAATTAAGCGCAGCAAGTCATCATATTCATCATAGTACATGAAACAGATTCCCGAAAAAGCATCGACGATGCTACGGCGGCATAATAATATGCGCCCGAAGGTCCAACATGTTCTGCAGGCTTGTCGGCTTTTTTCAGTCGTAAACTTTTCTGAATACCGACTATAGGGTGGTCGGTTGTCAAAGACCAAGAGGCTCCACTTCGACCGGGAAAACAAACCCCCCCCCCCCCATGACAGACCTCGTTGCTCGTTGCTGGGCTCTGTCAACCCCATTGCCCATTGCCCCGCCAAAGATTATGACTGGAAGCCCCCATGTGGTGAGGTGGCCCATGAACGGAGCCGAGACAAGACGGCTGACTGGATCATTTCTAGACTTTGATTCTTCGTGCTCCTTCTTCAACCTCCACGTTTTCTTTCCACCCTTGCCTTTCTCACACTCAGCTTTACCTGCCAGGCCGGTACAAGTCCCTCATTTTACCCCTCACTTTTGTTCCTCGTGGCCTTATACCGGTACTGCGTTTGAGCTGCGCGCATAGCGCCTGTCGACACCCTCCGAGGCTCGAATCCATCATCCTCTCCGAGCCTTTGTCCGACTATATATAGTCTTCTCTCCTCCGAGACGTCGTACCCCTTGAAAGGTAGCTGGATTGTTCACCATGGCGTCCGGCGGAGCCCAGGAGGCTTTCACGCCGTCCGACGTGCTTGCTGCGGTCATGACGATGCGGACTGGAGAAAAAGAAACCAAGACCAAAGCCCACGAATATTTGGAGAGATTCCAGAAGTCGGTACGTTTGCCGGCCTAAATCTGATTTCCTTTGTTAGGCTTGACTTGACCACTCCAAAAATCTTGCTAACTCAGCATTCTGTTTAGAAAGGTTCGTGGGGCACTCTGATGGGAATACTTCAATCCAGTGCCGAACCTGAGGCGACTCTGTTCGCCGCCATCACCCTTCGTGGAAAGGTTTTTTAAAACATTCCGTTTGCCTTCAGAAGCTCTCCGTCGCGATTCTAACATCTGTCAGATTACCTATGATCTCACTACCCAAGTCCCCCCAAGCGAGCTACCCGCTTTGAGAAATCAGATTCTCCTGCTGCTGAAGCATTTTGCCGCCGGGCCAAAACCCATCCGAGTCCAGCTCTGCGTTTGTCTGGCCATATTAGCGATACAAATGAGGGACTGGAACGATGTGCTTCCCTCTGTGGTGCAGTCCCTCAGCGACAGCCCTGAAAGCCATGCCTGCATCTTGGACTTCTTGCGAGTTTTGCCCGAAGAAGTGACTGAAGGTCGAAAGATTACCTTGTCTGTACGTGGATCGCAAACCTGTCGACTTGGAACCAAGTTTCTCGCGACGACACACTTCTCACTCGATCGGCGTCAGCATACCATGGGGGACCAGAGTCTAATTGTTGGAACATAGGAAGAAGAACTTTCAGCGCGGACCCAAGTCTTGTTGGGAGACAACACGGAGCAGGTGGTGCAACTCCTGATCAACTACTCGCAATCTTCAGGTAAGTCATGCTACGTTTTGTGCGCCTCATCCGGTGACCCAATGGCCTACTCTGAATACTCACAACCTCGTCAAGCGGCAGCGTCACGCAACCCTCAGCTCATGGAGTGCATCACTTCATGGCTTCGAGAAGTTCCTGTCATGAATATCATCACTTCGCCCTTGCTTGAAAACATCTTTTCGGGTATCACCAGTGACGAAGGTGGACCGGAAGCTGCCGAGTGCTTGTGCACAATTTTGCGAGAAACCAGGGACATCGATGAAAGTCAAGATGCGGTTCAGGCAATGTATCCTCGAATTACTGCCATCAAGCCGCAAATTTCCAAGGCTGCCGAGGATGAGGATGTAGATAGGTTAAAGTCGCTGACCAAGGTCTTCTCGACTGCCGCTACCAGCTGGGTTGTTGGAATAGCTCGCCAACCATCCCATTTCAGACCTTTGGTGGAGGCTGTCCTCGAATGCGCGGCTCGCGACACGGAGCGCGACGTCATCGAGCATACCTTTGACTTTTGGTACGAGCTCAAGCAGTATCTCGTGCTGGAGCGGTATATTCAGGGCAGAGTGGAGCTTATGAATGTTTATTCAAAGCTTGTTGACATCTTGCTCAAGCACTTGGAATATCCTAAACCAGACTCTGGCAACGAGGCCGACCTTTTCGACGGAGATCGAGAGCAGGAAGAGAAGTTCCGCGAATTCCGACATCGAATGGGCGATACCTTGAAGGATTCTTGTGACGTCATGGGTGTGACCGAGTGTCTAACAAAGGTTCTGCATGCTATTCAGCTTTGGATGCAGAAATACGCTGGAGAAGTCAACGGGTCCAACGTTCCCCATTGGCAAGAGCTCGAGGCTCCTCTTTTCGCCATGCGAGCTCTGGGTCGTATGGTTGACAAGGACGAGAGTGTTGTGCTCCCACAGCTCATGCCTCTTTTGGTGCAGATGCCCAGCCACGAGAAGCTTCGCTTTGCAACGATCATGGTACTGGGGCGATATACTGAATGGACCGCCGCACATGCTGAGTACCTGGAACCACAATTCAACTATATCGTCGAATCTTTCCAGACGGAATCCAGAGAAATTTTGAGAGCGTCGGCACTTTCCCTCAAATTTTTCTGCACCGATTGTAAACACCTTCTCAGTGGGCAGGTTCTGCAGCTGCAGACTTTCTACGATCAAATTCTAGACAAGCTTCCGGACTTGAGCAAGGAGGAACTGACAGAGGGTGTTGCCAACGTCGTTGCTGTTCAGCCCGTGACGGAAACATACAGACTACTCAAGACTTACGCGGATCCTCTTGTGCAAAGACTAATGACCAAAGCCAATCAAGCTACCAACGAGGAAGGCAAATTGGCATTGGCAGGTGAGCTGCATACATGTCTTTGACCAACTTTTGTTCCCTTGCAGCATATTCGATGACTAACTCGAATCTGCATAGACCATCTCCAACTCATCACAATCTTTGTGCAAAACGTCATACCCTATGTGAACCCTGGCGAAGAGAATCCGGCAGTCAAGTATTGGCAAGAAGTTTTTCCCATCCTGTCTACCGTTCTAGACAACTTCCTGGATTTCAGTCCGGTTTGCGAGCGAATCTGTCGATGCTGGCGCAATATGGTTACGTCGTACCGCACGGCCATGGCTCCCCTGCTTCCCGAAATGGTCAACAAATTGGCCAGCAGCTTCAACACTTCCAGAGAGGGATGTTTTCTCTGGGTCACAGCAGCCATCCTCCGCGAGTTCTCGGAGGATCGGGAGCACCTAGATCAAGCCACGACGGAACATATCTACACGTTCTTTGAGGCGCAAACGACAGCTTTCCTTAGGGTGATGGCAGATTTGCAGCCCAAGGACTTGCCGGACGTCATTGACGACTTCTTCCGCCTTTTGATCGATGCGCTCCTGTACTATCCACAAAAGTTGATACCGTCTCAACTGTTGGCACCCATTTTCCAGGCGTCAATCTATGCGTTAACCTTGGAGCAGAGGGATCCTCTATCGTCCACCCTCCACTTTCTGCGAGACTTGTTGTCATATGGTGGCGACAATCCCGCGACCAGTGAGAACCTACCCGAGGCACAAGTGGCGGAAATCAAGGGAATCGTGAAGAATCTTCTGATGGCACATGGAGCCGATCTCGTCAAGCAGACGATGGCCGGCATGATGATCACATTCCCAGGGGATTGTTTTGCAGATGGGAGCGGAGTCATCCTGGCGCTCTTTGAAGTCATGCCTGCAGAAACCACGGAGTGGGTTGCCCATACCATTGAGCTGCTTCCCCAGGGAACCGTCACCGCACCCGAAGCGCAAAGGCTTGTCACAAAGATCAAGGAGAAGCTTTCATCTGGTGATGTGGGAGGTCTCCGACATGTGCGAACATTACTTCAGGACTTTACGACCAACTACCGACGGCGCAACGTGGCCCCCCGGGATGGTTTGGGTCAGCTGGAAGCCGCTAGGTTTCAGTTCTCTGGCTGAAGAGCCGCGGGGAAAGACGAAAAGATCATGGGACTTGCGGGACCTGTGGGGGAAAGGGGGAAAGGGGGGGGCGCAGGATGGGAGTTGGGCGGCGAAGCAATCACGTAAAGCAAAAGTACCAAATAACACCAGAAGACATTGCTGATTTGCTTTCCACGTCACGGGAGGTGAGAGTGGTGGGAGATGAGACTTGAGGGGCCAGAGAACCATGATATATGGACTGTAACTGATGAATGGAGAGCAACATCTTTGGGAGTCATGTCGGCGGCAAAAAGGACAAGCGTGCTATTACATACAAGTGAAAACAAGGTGATTGAAGCAAGACATTGTTTATGAGCGGTCGGTCCGCTGTCGACGTTGTGTTCTCTTGTGCGTCGCGTCGCCCGGACCCTGTTTTGAGTGAGCAGGCAAACAAGCGCCATGGAGGAATGCGGCGATTTGTAGTTCTATTTATTGACTTGCTTGATTGATGAAGCTCTCGACGCAGCAGTTGGTCCGTGCTGTTGCTGCTGCCTGCGCCTTCTCTGGCACGCTGACCTGACGCTGACGCTTGACGCTGACCTGACGCTGACGCCTGACGCTGACTGACGCTTGACGCCGATTTTCGCTTGCGGCTCGGCTCGGCTCCTCTTCCGTCTTCACCCTGGTTTTGGCCTTTTTTCTTTTTCCCTCATCGTCGCGAAGGCAAGATGTATGGTGTTTTGGGCGGATAAAAAAAAAATGAAACTCTTCTTGGACGGAACGGAACGGAATGAATGGGGTTTCGGGGGGGGTAAGCGGGATGGATGATGCATCATAGGAGAAAGAAGGTTGTACTTTTTCACAAGAAGGATTTGGTGTCGCAAAAGGACTTGTTTGACCAATGGTGTTACGCAGCGCAGGGAAGTAGAAAGTGAACATTGTTGGTTGGTGGCCGGCAACAAACCCCACGCCCCACTTACTTCAGTGTTGGTTACTGTGAATATGGCAAAAACACCATGGGGGCGGATATGACAGGCTCGTGAAAATGCAAAGTAAGTAAATGGGCATAAAGTTGCTCTGACGGGAGAGGTTCTGGTCGGATCATTTCTCAAATCAAGAAGGAAGAAAGGGCAAAATCATACGCGGCGGCGGGGAGAAACGAGTCCCCGCCCCCCATCATCAAAGACGCGTCCTCGGACGCCAAGAACATTTCATGTTCCTCGCCTACGTCTCATATAAACAAACAACTGTCAACCTCGGCGGATGAATCATACTTGACCTCGTGCTCAGCCCTTTTCGCTCTTTGGTTGTCCAAGGTTCAACGTGCCCTGGCCCAAAGGTGGTCCGTGTTGCGGGCTCGATGGCTCGAAAACGCGCAACCGCCCGCCCCCCCCTATGCGTTCGGCGACAACTGCTCTCACTAACTTGCGAGAAACCTCTTTGTTGGCAGGCGGGACTTGCCCAAAAAAGATTTACCAAAGGTCGTCTTGTTTCGAAACGAGCCTTCTGGGAATTCCGCAAGCCGGTCGGTCCCCATGATGGGACCTGTTGATGAAACATTTTTTTTTTTGTTCTTATTTTCAAGGGTAGCTGTTCAGTCGGGCCGCATGCTTTATTTGCCCTTTCTGTTCTTGTCCGAGACATGTTTCGAAAACGGGCCATGTTGTTGATGGAAGAGGACGAGCCAACTGTTCATGTAGATATAATTCATAGGGCTTTCCTGACCCTGTCCCCTTGCTATAGCTTTCTGAAAGTCGATGCTAGGGGGGTTTTCAAAGAGTCACTATACTTGCAGAACCCTGTGCCACATCTTGTTCTTCCTGGCTCTTTCGTTTGAAAGAACTGAAGTGAGTGCGTTTGTGAGATATAGTTCTGATTCGACAACTCGCTCTCCGAACGTGGCAGCCCACACACACACCCCCCTGAGCTTTTTGTTTTTGTCCACTCTTTTTTTTTTCTCCTCCTCCTTCTATCTCCCAGCTTTTACTCATCCCGACTTTTGTCTTGTTTCCCTGGCAGTGGACTTGTTGTTTCTGCTTTTTTCAAACAGAGGCTTGGCTTCCGTTTTGGAATCCACACGGCAAAGCATGCCGCCTCGCCATCCCCTTCCCAGTGCGGCCGTCAGAACGGCTTCTGCTCCTTCAACTGCTGTCACCACGAGAGGAATCAAGAGGGAAGCCTCTGGTGATGATAAACAGCAAGATGATGGACTTGAAAATGTTAAACGGGTGAGGACATCGCCCACCGGGCATCATGCCTGCGACCACAACTGTGATGAAAGCCATGACAAGCCTGACGAAGAGCATGTCGGCAAGTATGAGGTGGACGGCGACCAAGGGGACGACAAAGACGACGGTGACGGTGACGGTGACGGTGACGATGATGGTGATGATGATGATGACGATGAAGCAGAAGAGGTGGTGGAAAACATCTGTAGTTTCTGCCAGAACCATCCCCATGGAAGGGAAATGCACAAAACCAGACCATGCGACTGGAGCAACCCCCGAGGAAAGTACGTCCTGGAGTGCCAAAACTGCGCTGATTACAGATTCGAAAGCGAAGACGACACCCACGTTTGCTGCATTCGGATGCAGAAACAAGTTTGGCGGATATACGCGACCAAACACCCGGACGAATATCCCGAGGACTCCGCCTGTACCAACTGCAAGAACAACAATCAGGAGAACACGTGCGATGCTGATCCCTTGTTGGGACTCAAATGTTCGAGTTGCGTGACTGCGAAGCCACGCCCGGCAGACAAGGCACGACATGGTGAGTGAAACCAACCCCCCCGACCCCTGATCTGAACCAAGAAAGACGCTTGCTTTGCTTCATCACATACTCCGTACAAGCAGGGAAGTGGACCAAAACAGACTTCTGCCAAGAGAAAGAAGAGAAGACGGGAAGCAACCGCGAGCCCTACGACTGTAACAGATGTTACGTAGGCGGCAAGGAACTGGCTCAAAAGCCAAACCTCCGCCAGGGGTACGCCAAGTGGTTCCGCCACGCGTGTGACATCTGCAAAAACAGGGGCAAGAAGAAGAACGATGCCCCCTGCAGCTGGCTGGTGAGCAGGAAGAACTGGGAGACGCCGTGTGATCGATGCGAGGCCCTGAAGATGGTATGCATGAGCAGCGGCTGGCCAGTCCAGGCCCCGACCTCGCCAGATCCCCCCGACAAGTGGTCTACCTCGCACTCCTTGCTCTCCGGCTGGGCGGAATGCCGCGGAGGGAGCCCTTATAGACGCGGCTGCAAATCATGTCTCGACGGGACGACGCACCACTGTCGCGCGCTGGCAAGGGAGATTGAATACTCGTGCTCCATGTGCTGGGAGATGGGCATCGTCTGCTGGGATGCCGGACAGCCAGACAAGTCGTTCCCCCTGTACGACTTCAGCCGCGTCGGCATGGGCAACATGTGCACCTTCTCCAAGTGCCAGAGATGCAAGGAACTCGGCCGAAACTGTGACCGTCAACGGCCCTGCGATTCGTGTGTCGGGGAGCAGGCGACGGCCGTCGACGAACAAGGCAACGCCGTGTCCACTTGCTGCGATGACAAGAAGGACGGCTACAACTGCATCGAGAGGCTCCCACATGCTCCGGGGCCGATATACTACCTCGCGCTTGGGTACGGCGCCGGCGGCGTAGACGACGTCAAGGACGGGAGCAGGATGGAGCACTGGATCGGGCCCCTTTTCCCGCTCTACGCCATCGACAAGAAGCCGCCTACAGAAGACCAAAAGAAGGCGACGAGTGCTGAGAAGAAGGAGAAGACGAGGAAGCTCACGGACCAGATTCGAGAAGCCCTCGGTAAACATGGTTAGTCAAGTCAACCGGTCATCTTTGCAATGAACCAACAACCCCCCCCCCCCCCCGGTGGCCGCCAACAAGCTAACAATGATTGATTAACACGGGTGCAGATACCGCAACGGTTGCTGCGCTAGTCGCGGGAGAAAAGAAGCCCAAGAAAGAAGTCGCCGTGCGAAGGTCCGAGAACAAAATGACTCTGACTTCCATCGCCCAGGACATGCGACAGGCGGTTCTGCCTCCCGGCCAGCCACCCCTGGGAACTGATCTCGCTCCGAATGCGAGCGGAACGGGCCCCAGAGTTCAAGACAAACGCATAGACCAGCTTTCCGCCCAAGAACTAGCCGCCATGATCATGGCCAAATGGCCCGGCAGTTCTAGGCCGTACCCGCCGAACCGGCATCCAGAGTATGACGGCACCATCCAGCGAGGAAGGCAGGAGGTGGCCAGTCTCAAGACGGAAGAAGGGCCGGCTGTTCCGGCCAAGAGACGACCACGAACCAGGCCGTCTCGCAGACGCGTGAATAGAGACGCCGGCGATGAGCAGGACGTTGACGATGACGATGAGTCATACGGTGGTGACCATGTCAAGTGGGAAGATGAGTTTGAAATTGATGACGTCCCCCGTCGACACCACCATCATCACTATGAAGAAGAATTGGATTCCGAACCAGATGATGGGGACGAGGGCAACCATGTTCTCCTGCAACGACAACAACAGTATCAACAGACATCTGTTGCTGTTGGTCCCGCCCACAGCCACATGATGAGCAGCGCACAACCACAACAGACACAACAGACCGGCCTCGCTCCCTACTACATCAACGACAACTTTGGTCACAATCAACCAAGTTGGAACCCGCAGCAAGGTTACGTGTCTAGCATGACGGCACCCGCACCACCACCACCACTGCCTCGTTGGAGCCAAGTATGGCATCATCAGCTGTGCCCGTTCTCGACAGGCCAAGACTACAACAACATCAACGCCAACAGCTCTGCAAATTATCCCGCTCAGATGCATGCTTCGTCCTCTTACACGACCTTGCCCAGCCTGCTCCCCAGCATGGGCACCATCGATCCTCTGGATATGCATAGCCATGCTGCCATTCAAGGCCCGCTCGTCGACCCGACGCTTCTTGGAAACCATCATCAATCAAGAATCACATCCACGTACCCTCTCATGGAGTACCCTGCCACGTTGCCATCCTTGTCTCAAGCTCAATTTCCTCAACAGGAGCAGCAGCAGCAGCACCACCACCACCAGCAGTATCAGCATCAGTATCAGCATCAGTATCAGCAGCACCACCAGCAGCAGCACCACCAGCAGCACCACCAGCAGCACCACCAGCACCAGCATCAATACCAGCATCAGCAGCATCAGCAGCACCAACACCAGCACCAGCATCAGCAGCATCAGCAACAGCAACAAGCATCTGGAAGAACGCCGTTGCAGACCTATGACGGGGCAGAAATGCCCATGAGTTTCGATTTCCAAAACCAGACGCCTCCAGTTGCCGAGTCCGAAAAATCACCTCATAGTGACAGTGATGCGGAAGGGGAAGATGTGGATTTCCAAGCTTCTTTTTGGCCACGATAGATATGAATGGCCTCGAATCAGACTCCAGCGAAACGGCTTGTCGGGCCGGAGCAGAAATATCCCGGGAACATCCCGGGAACGTAAAGACCTGCAGATGGGGCTTGCTGCAGCAAGACCTCGTGTGGCAGGATCGGTGAGTTGGGCGAATTCAGGCAATGAGTGGCTTTGGCGTCGACATCACTTGCATAACACTTGCCTTTTGGAGCATGCCATTGGGGAACCCGTGGTTACACGATTCTGTTGGAGTCTGCTTCCCCGATCCAATCGCAAGGTCGGTCTGAGAGAGCACTGATGCACTTCATCCGAATTGACGCGGCTCGCAGAACGGCCAGTCATGTGGTACAAGAGAGACCAAGTAGAGCGCGCAGCAGTATTAACAGAAGATTCAGCAATATTATTTTTGTCTTTGGTATTGAACGGACAGACAGCTTCAGGACAGACAGCCACGGGCAGATGGCGGCGTCGTGGATTTCTAGACGGAAAAAAGAAAATTAACAAGAAAAGAAAATTACAGAAAACTGTGCAGAACATTGGGGGGAATTGTAAGCAGATAACAATGAAAACTACCCGTATCTTTAAGAAACCCTCCGTGCCAAAGGAGAAATAATTGAAACAGTAGGCCTGGTGAGGACGAGGCGACTTTGACTTTGAAAAGGGACCACTTTGAAGTCTTGGTTCCATAGCCGTGGTAGAGGCGGGGTGTCGAGACAATTCTTGCCGAGACTTTCGCAAAGAATGGCACTCGAATAACGAGACACGAAGCACCATGGGCCATGTTGGTGCTTTCTGTTTGAAAGGCGTTCTGTCCCCAAACCGAATGCCTTGACAGTCCGCTGATCAAGTAGTCCATGCACATTCAAACGTCTTTCTTCGCATGCGTCGTCCGTGGCCCCCTCCTTCTTCTGACTCTGTTCCACCAACACCGAAAGAAGCGCCGGCGACTACAAGAGGTATCCGATTTCGATCCATGACGTTTCAATTTGAAAAAAAAATAATAAAAAAAGAGAGAGAGAGAGAGAAACAGACAAAGGTGTGTGTGGCTTGTAAGCAGTCGTGCTGCGCTCCCAAAGCAAAAGAAAGCAAGCTGAGCAGCTGAACTGGCCGAGTTTTGGCCGTTCTCGAATGACATCGTAATACAAATGGCCTTCGCAAGTCAGTCAGAGATGGCGTGTGCGTGCACCCAAGTCAAAATCCGACTCCTCATCCGATGCAATGAAAGAAAGTTGCCCATCCACCCTGAATAATTTGCCACAATGTTGGGACAGTCGTCGGCCGTGTCTGTGGCTTGAGGAGGTGAAGAGAGGGCGAACATAACCTGTCCTCCACCGTCAACCCGGGTTTTTTTTTTCCAATGCCCTTATCGTCCGTCCGATCGAAGACCGCCTTGTCCTGGACCAGCGTCACGTACTCACGCATAAATCATCCGCCGCCCGAAATCCTGTCTTGCCTTCCTTTTTCGTTTTTTAATAAAAAATCCCAAAATAGAAGAACCTTCGATAAAGGCCTTCACATGATGACACACTTGCCACAGCATCCAGGTTCCCTTTCGCCGTCTTCCATGTCCATGGGCTTTGGAGGACCATTTCCACCCGAGCCACCGCCACTGCCAGTGGAGTAACCTTGCATCTCTCTATTGTATCTTCTAATCTCTCGGACGATGTCGTAAAACGCCTTGTCGACATTGATGCGCGACTTTGCTGAGGTCTCAATGAATTTGCAGTTGAAAGATCGTGCCAACGCCTCGCCCTCTGTGATGGGGTGAAGTAACCAATGTCAGCCAACAGTTTCGTGAGAGGGTTCAAGAGAAAAGTATATCGAAGACAAACCTTGTCTAGTGACCTCGCGCTCGCCTTCGAGATCGCACTTGTTGCCAACCACAACCATGGGAAAGTAATCCCTATCCTTCACTCGTAGAATCTGCTGCTGGAAGGTGGTGATTTCCTCAAAACTTTGGCGAGATGTGATCGAGTACACCAACAGAAAGCCCTCTCCGGTTCTCATGTACTGCTCGCGCATGGCACTATATTCTTCCTGACCAGCGGTATCCAAGACATCGAGAAGTGCAACCTCTTCGTCGATGACGCATTGCTTTCGGTAAGAGTCTGTTAAGCCAGTTCGGTTAGTCTGCATTCGGCGGATCGCAATTAGGCGGACATCAATTGAACAATGGATAAGTTTCAACCAAAGCCTTTGGAATTGAAGGCGTACCTTCAATCGTGGGATCATATTCATCGACGAAGTGGCTTTGAATCAATTGAATGGTCAAGCAAGATTTACCGACACCACCGCCGCCAACAACAACGAGCTTGTACTCTCGCAAAAACTATTTCGAGGGTGGAATAACGGATTAGAGTATGGTCTTTATTATTCAAGTTTGATCCAAGCTCTGCCCAGGGTTACGGGCGTACAGAAGAGGAATGCAAGATTTGAGCCGAACGTGCGGGCAGAATCGCCCCGGCAAAGGACCAACCAAGACGGGGAGAGAATATGTAGACGATACAACTGAGCTGGACTATCGTACCTTTGTGGATGCGGCCATTGTGAATTAGTCTGAGTTTTACTCTTGCGACAGAAAGTAGCTGAGGAGAAGATATCGAGTTTATCGCACGACGAAGGGGGGTTTCGATCAGATTCAAATTTGACTTGCGCGAAGGCGAGTGGGGACGGTCAGTAAGGGGCCGCCGTGCTTCGCAAAGAAGGAAGAGATCCGCGCAAGCAGTCCAGGGAGTGACAGAATTCAGTAAAGAAGTGTAGAAAGGAAGAAGATGGTAGGACCAAACGCAGCGCAACGGCGGCGGCGGCAGAAGGGAGGAGAAAAGGCGATGGTTGATGAAGCCGAAAGTGACAGCTGCGAGGCTCGAAGGATGGAGGGCAAAAAGATAATGGAGAACGCAGAAGAAGTGGAGGAGGGACGGAGAATGGCGGGCGATGGATGGTTGGTTGGTGGACGGGGATGGTCCGTCGGTGGATGGATGCAGGTGGTAGATGCAGGTGGTGGTGGTGGTAGATGCACTGGCGCTTACAGAGTACATGTACTTGGTGCTTGACTGGACAAGGGGGGATGGGAGGATGGGAGGCCCAGGGAGAGGACACACTCCGTGTTATCGCAGGCTTCGGGTACGCAGCAGATACGCAGCAGGTATGTAGGCACCTGGCCGCCTGGAGGTAAGTTACCGGGGCAGTGGAGGCACTGGGGCTCCAGTCTGACTGCCTGACTGGACCATGCTTCAATCGAGTACCCCAACTTCCTTTATCCGCCGCCGTCGAGGATCCTGGCCTGCTATGCGGAGTACACATTATACGGAGTACATGTGTACTCCGTAATAATCCGTACATAGACATTGCTCAATGTGGTCAACAACCTCAAAAGCGCCACGCTGCAACCCGTGGACACACATTGGGCAACAAGCACTACAGTATTGTTACGCGCCGTCGCCAGCAAAGTCGATGAATATGCACCAAGGCATCAGATTTTCGGAATGAGCAATGGATCAAGCCGTTGATTCAGGCGGCGACATTTCGACCGGCCGCGGCTGCACGACGATGAGCTACAAAACGACGACCAAATTGCATTCGTACGTACGTTGTATCGCATGCTCAAGGATGTTGTTAAATACCAATGACCGCCCGTAATACATTCTTCTACCTGCCGGCAAGCATCTATCACGGCCCAGTACTCCGTAAAATATGTGCAGATGCAGATGGCATCGGCGCGGCCACTTAATTGTTGGGTCTCTTTGTCGCCAAACCCTGAACATTCGGGCACAAAAGCGAAGCGCTCCCTCCAGTCTCGCAATGGCAGTGTTACCCGCCATCTGCATTCAATTTTCGAGGCAAGCAAGCGAAGACAAGTACACAAGTACCCGCCCAGCCCATGTATCACTACAGAGAATTCAGGAACCTGGTGCAGTGCTTCGCAAGCTTCGCAAGCAGACAGGGTGAGCCAAAGTGGATGAAGGTTTTTTTTTGCGACATGTCAAGTGGACCTGGCTGTTCGAAGCTGGCGTGGGATTGGATGGCGAGTGGACAGAGGCTGGCGCTATCGTCTTCTTGACGAGCGCCAAACGCGTGGCTCGTGGCCCTTTACGGCATCGGGACGGCGTGCATTGACGGACGTGAGGGGGGGGGGGGCAGCAAGCACTCATCCGGTTGCGCACATTAGAACCGAGCATGCTCCAGGAGTGAGTGATGCAGCTCCCTTTCAGACGAACATCGGCTGGTTCGCCGCTCGGTTTATTTTGTTTTTCTTGTTTTCTTCTTCTTTTCTCTCCTCCTCTTTTCTTTCTGCTGCCCTCAGTCTCTGTTAGATTTCTCTGTAGGTCGTCTTGTTGTTTACTCATGCATAGCTTCCTCGTTGACTCCATAGATGCCACTATGTATTACGTCATCTGTGAGTCTGATAAACATCAAGCTTGCCGCTATGCAAACCCAAATGGACAAGTTCGGCTGTCGCCGGAAAGCCCCTAGGCCGACAGGGCATCAGAGACAGGATTTGAGTCGTCAACCCATTATCTTCTTGGGGACTTGTATTACATGTAAGACTACACTTGAGCACCGATCCACTTTTCTGCGTGGGCTCAATGGAGTGACCTCGGGTAACCTTCCAAAACATTACATGCTAAAACTCCACGTAACGCGTTTGAGGCCACTTGTAAATATCTAACTAGATCCAAGGACTCTAATAGCACTGTCAGGAGCACAGAGGCATAGAGGGCAGAGAGGGCAGAGACATACATGTAGGCAGACGTACATGCAGGCGCGACCGCACACAGAGCATGGTGGGTCCTAGGATGACGAAACGCAGTGGCCTAGCTGCTAGCTAGTCACGTGTGCGCAAGGCGGGGTACATGGCGAAGACCGCTCACATGGGTAGATCGAAACCTTCACGCATCGACCCCTAGATTTCCCCCTTTCCCATAGAAAATCAACCTTCCCTCTGATGCTTTAGCTAGGGATTGTTTAATTAAGAAGACTTTGAAATTTCAAGGTAGAATTGGTCGATATTCATCGCTGCAGGCGTATGGGTAGTCGGGCCCGTATGGGGGGTTCTATGCCGATTGCTTCTTTAGGCTCTTTGGGCTCTTTGGGCTCTTTGGGCTCTTTGGGCTCTTTGGGCTCTTTAGGGTGTTGTTCTTCCGTTGACACAAACAGGGCCTTCGCCGGGGACGATATTCTGATGATTTTGATGATTAGGGGCACTTTTCAGCTGCCGCCAGGAACCTGAGACCTCTCTTCTGTTCCTTTCAAGCTTCAGACCTTCCCTAGCTAGCTAGCTAGCTCGAATCGATTCAACATCCTAGCTTTTGCTTAGCTATCCACTGGGGAAGCAAGCAGCTAGACCTTCAATCCGTCAATCAGGTCTCCCCTTTACTAGACTGTTGATAAGGTCTCTGACTGTCAGAAAGGTCTTCTGTCACGGATCAATTGATTGGACCGTTCACGAGGCCTTCTGACTGATAAAGACCTCTTCGCTCACCGTGCTTGAGCAAACATGCGCCCTGCTGCGCTGGCAAGAGCCTGATGTAGCGCAAATGACCCTCTCGACAAATGTACTAACATGTAAGTTGCAACAGATGAAATGGTGATAGGCCAGTCCGCTTGCGCATGCACTTGCACGTCATGTCATGTCAGGCACGCTACTCGGTGAGTGGACGACTTGGGGACAGACACAGATCGGCATCAGCCTGCCCGTCACCTTGCTAGCATTCATTCATTTCCATGCATGGCATGTGGTGCACATCTAATGTACCCGAGGAGGTACATTGAGTACACTGGGGGGTCTGGGTAGCGTAAATTAGTGTACTCTAATTGGCCTATGGATATCCCCTGTGAATCTATGTAATCCACTATTCATCTCCCCAGTGTCAACACAACAGCGAACTCAACAGCGAACTCAACAGCAAATACGTCAAGATTGGCAAATGCATTGGCAAATTAGCGAATTAAAATAAATGCGTGCACATGCCACCAAGACCCACAGTGCACTTACAGGTCAGGTACTTTCGCGCGACTCCATCCCATGGCATGACTCTCACGGATACATCTGAGATAGATGCTGGATGTCTTCACGACTGACTACACACAATGGAGGGCAATCCCTAGGGGTCCCTGTCTTCTAGAATTGGGGCATGGGGGAATGGGGGAATGGGGGAATGGGGACCCTTGTCGAACGACTTCACGTCTCCACTGCCACCGAAACGGCAGCTCCTCTTCCCTGCGTGCCTGCTGGCCCCGTCGGTCCGTTCACATCCTCCTTGCTTCACGTTGCCTGTGCACTTCTTCCATGGACAAGGCAAGCAAGCAAGCGCGTACATACAACTTATGCCATGTCACTGTGCCAAATCAAAGACGAAGAGTGCATGTTCTGGCAGGGACCCGCGGGATTCTATGTATGCCGCCAGGCTGGATCGAGTGTTAGTCCGGGCGGCCACATGGTATCAATCAATCTCACTCGTACCACCTCTTTCCTTCCCTTGCCAGAATACACATCGACTGCCCAGGACTTGGTGCGCACCAGCCAGATAATTCATGTCGGGCGGTTTCCGCCTTCCGCCGATCTAGGGGGAAACCCCCTCAAGGGCGCTCTTGTTACCCCGATGATCTTGGGTCCAATCTGCATCGAAACGTTGTCATGAGACGCCTCGAGAAGGCCAGCATCAGCTTGTCGTGGTTAGACCGTGGGCCAAAATGACGGCCGGCCGAGTGGGAGCGAGGCATTTGCGCAACCGCATCTCGTACGTAGATGCTACAACGAAACAAGCGACTTATTGGACGGGATGGCATCGGGCCATCCAATCGATTGGGCATTCTGGGCCGATTTGTCCTGATATGGCAGGGATTCTCGATTTTCTTGATTCTAGCTTCATTATTCGGCCACAAATTCCGCTCTCACGACACAATGACTAATTTCAGGTTCAACGACACGTAGAGCCTCAATCCAGGGTGTCATGTTAAAATCTCGACACATTATTATTCATGTCCCGTGGAAAACTGGTCCCGGTCAACCCAGTCATGGTTCATTTTCAATATTGCAATCGCCCTCCACGAGCTTTAGTCGTCCAAATGATCAAGCTCATCCACAGTTTCGACACGGCGCCCTTGCACATTCTCCTCAACCTCGGGAACCAAGTTCTCCAAGACTTTTAGATCACTGTCCATCCAGTTAGCTACAAGTCACCCGATTCCAGCTGATTTCGCGATTGGGAGAAGATAATAATCAAGACCTCGGGTTCAGAGAATGGAAACGGGCAAGAGAAGAGAAGAGAAGAACATTGGGGATGAGGTAGTATACTAAGGCTCTTTCTCATCTTACCTGCCGACAAGGGTGATGGTATTGCGCCCCTTTCCCCATCGTGGATAGCTTCCAACTTTGACACCGAGGGATTGAACCCTGGCAGCCAGCGTTGTGAGATATCCCGCACTGACGCTTTCTGGCTGCGGAGTAGAGATCATGACTCTGGCGAAGGGTCTGTCTAATCTCGAGCGTAAATGGGGCTCTAGCCCGTCAAGAAGTTTTACGACTGTGAAGGGAGAACGGGTTAGTTGGAGTGTGACGCTTGGAGTCAAAAAAAAAAAAAAGAAGAAGAAGAGAGAGAGAAAAACTCCTTCTGTGGCTTTGTCCCGCTGAAGACACAGAAACATGTAACAGCTGCATCACTTACATAAAGCTGGCACGCCAGGCAAGATATGGACGTTGCCGTTGACTATTGAAACGGGAACCCACAGGTCCTTAACCGGGAAAACGCATTGATCGCTCATGCTGCGACTTTCATCCGTGGGCAGCGTAGCCATGCGAAGTTTCGCCTGAAGAGATGGGGAGTCGGTTTCCCAATCAAATTCCGGGGTTTTCGAAAGCTCCTTCATCCTCGCAAAGGTCTCCTCGTGCCGCATCAATTTCAATTCGAATGCTTTGGCAATGGACTCGTACGTTATATCATCATGGCTAAACAGGACAAAATATCAGTCATCGGCGTCGTGTCGCGAATTGGCTGGCGTAAAAGCTACTTACGTTGGTCCGATGCCGCCGCTGGTCATGGTGTTCTTGATTAGCAAGCCGTTTGTTGAAGGGTTCTCTTCTTCTCATGGTTCGGTTTCTCAAGGAACAAAAAAGAACCACCTCAGGGCTGTGGAATAAAAGTGCTTACCTGGTGACAACGAAATCGTAGAGACTACTCATGCGACGAACTGCTTCCATGATGTCGCCTTCAACGTCTGGGATGACCTCCGTACGCTGCAGTTCCTATCGGAGAATGATGAGAATAAGGCACTTCATCAGCTCAGGCAAACTGTTCACTTACGATGCCCAGACAAAAGCACCATTTGGCCACGTATGCTGAGTTAGTCTTGTGCCTCGCGTCAGTAGGTCCGCCTTGATGAGCGCCGCTGAGTGCGACGATAAGTTGTCAGTGTATGACGTACATCAACAGTCTGCCGAGTTGCATTAGCCGTGAGCCTTTTCACAGGGAGCCCTGCTTAAAGAGAGCAAGGAATCAGATAAATCTCACCTGGCCGCCGAGAACTTCATTTCCAATGATTAGGCATGCGCCAGTACGAATAGTACGCGTGCATCTCTCTTGTAGTGTCGTCATCTTCGAGATTGGGGAAGGTCTCCGTGTTGTTTGTGCAAATAACCGTGATGGGGCTGCGAGATGTCGTGCTAGTTGAGATACTCGCGGAAGCATGGGGTGCTGGACAGATAACTCTTTACTGAGAGATGGGAGTTCGTGGGAGTTGGCGACGGGATTTACATATGCAAAAAAAGACTTGAGCTTTTACTGATGGCCGTGACACAATGACAATGACACAATTTTAATAAAGCGTTGAGCTCGAACCAGCAGCACCTTTGGACATGTGGGGCAGGCAGGTCTACTAACGGCGACGTAATCGTAATCGTCATTCATCAGTCTTTGTTGGGGGCGTCCAACTTCATCCAGCAGGACGCCATTTCAAGGCCTTTCGACATTTTTCTGTCAAGCTTGATCGGAAAGTTCTTCCTTCTCTTCACAATGGTACGGTTTCGTGTTCCGCGCCCCCTTCCCGCCCAATATCTGGGAGTAGCTCAAATATGTGCTGATGCTTGTCTCCGACCCAAACTAGGCCTCTGAATCGAGGTTATACACATTCTCCGGCGAGACGAAAGAGCAGCTTCGCAAATTCCGCCTAACTACCTCTAGAGCGAAAGATCCCCAGGCCGTCATCTGTGCGCCGGTTCCCCTTCCCGATTTATCCCTCGCACTTGCGCCCCATTCCTAACCACGTTGGCCCCCGTCCAGACATGATTGATAAGAACACGCACGAGATTCGACAGGCCCTCGATGACTACGACGAAGCGCGAGTATACAAGTCCCTCGAAGAAGTTGGCGAGGACTTGCCGGATCATTCACCACGATTCGTCTTGCTGAGCTACCCTCTGACCACCGTATGTTTTTTTTTCCCACCTCTTGTCGCCCTCCTTGCGTACAACTACTCCATGTAATCAATCTCATGTGTAAAAGCTGATCTTTCGATCGGGTATCTATAAGTCGGACGGACGATTGTCAGTGCCGTATGTGCTGCTATACTATCTCCCCATAACTTGTAATGCTGAGGTGAGGATGCTGTATGCTGGCGCAAAGGAGCTGATGCGGAGTACGAGTGAGGCCGGCAGCGTGATTGACGTTGAATCCGTGGATGATCTGGAAAATATCCCCGAGAAGCTGGCTAAAAAATAGAGGCACTTGGGGGGTGCAGGGCGCAGGGTGCAAGATCAATGATCCACGCGAATACCCCAGATCTCATGGCATATGTGATGTTTTCTTTTCAAAGTAGAGCATTTCATCTCGGGTATATATATACTGTGCATAAATCATAGTCTAGCCTTCGGGCAGAACTGTCCTGGCGTCCAACCCAAGCTGTCCCGCCACATTCTTCACCACCTCCTTGAACGCCAGACAGGCTGGGCTGTCTGGGAACGAATCAAAGTAACTCTCTCCATAATCACAGGCCATCCGTATCCTCGGGTCCAAAGGGACCGCGCCAAGGAACGGAATTCCCATCTCATCGGCCAATCCCTTTCCACCGCCGGTCGTAGCTCTGAATATTTGACTCTCACCTTTGCACTTGGGGCACACAAAGCCACTCATGTTCTCTGCCAACCCGATGATCCTGATTCCCGCTTTGCGACAGAAATCCATCTCCTTGCGTACGTCGAGTAGCGAAACCTCCTGTGGCGTGGTGATCACCACCGCGCCATCAATCCCGCTCTCCTTCAGGAACGAGTTCACGCTCAGATGCTCATCACTCGTACCAGGGGGCGTGTCGACCAGCAGGAAATCCAGATCGCCCCATTCCACGTCCTTGAGGAACTGTTTGATGAGCCCGTTCTTCTTGGGGCCTCTCCAAATAATGGCATCGTCCCGATTCGGCAGCATGAACTGGATACTCATCACGCCTAGGTTGTCCATGACCCAGACCGGTGACCAGCCCGAACCGCTGACGTGGATCGTTTCCTCCTCCACGCCCATCATCTTGGGGATACTTGGCCCGCAGATATCCGTATCCATTATGCCGACGTTGTTGTCCGGGTTGGTGGCAAAGGCATGCGCCAGCAGCGTTGTGAATGTGCTTTTTCCCACGCCGCCCTTGCCGCTCAACACGAGAATCTTGTGCTTGACATTCGCCAGCCGTGCCGAGATGAGAGGGATGTCCGGATCGGGTCCCTTGGGGGCAGATGCGCATATGGCTTGGTTGGGACAGCCGGCGCAAGAGTCTGCTTGCCCGGCCTGCTGCGATTCAGGGCCCGGACAGTGCTCTGGCTCTGGGGCAACGAGCTGGGGCTTTTGTTTGACCGGGTTGGCGAGGACTTCTGCTACTGGCTCTGGTTCTTCGAGTGACGGAGCCATCGCGCGAAGATTCTGTTGTCTCGTTGTTGGAGGGAGGTGAGGGTGATGGATGAGAATGTGGATGGTAGTGAGCGAGAGAACGTGGCGATTCCTGTTGTCGGGTTTGGCTTAATAATGCTTGTTTTACGCATTGAGCATTCGCAGCTGCGTATTTGTACGTCATTGAATTGGCAACTATTTTTTTTGTTCTCGAACACAATCAGATGGAGAATGACAATCTACTATTTCTTTAATTGAGCAGCTGAATGAAAGACGGTGCACAATGAATGAGTTTGTCTAAATGCTGCGCTCTGCAGGGTATGCAATTTCCTCTTTGCGAGAAAGACTCTGCACACACACACAACTAACTACATTTTGATTTGTGACAGTTGATTGCTAATAAGGATAAAAGATAACTTTATTAAGAAAGGAACAAACGACCAACAAAGGACAACAAAAAGTAACTGTTGATGAGCCCAAACTTAGGTTCCAGGGGGAGTCGAACCCTCGCTGGCGGAATCAGAATCCGCAGTCATAACCGTTAGACCATGGAACCGATTGAAGTGGTTAACCACTTCCCATGGATGTTGATGTGACACCTCTTTTTTGACAATATACAACTTTCTGTCATTCTAGCACGACAAAGTCGGCGGGGCCCTGCTTATCGCATATCACCCCACCTAAATTTTTCTTCTGTTAGATGGGAGTTTACGACAAAGCGGCGCACAATATTGGTTCACATTGACGCGTATCACCTTGAAAATGACAGAAGCTACTGTTCAGAGCCTACGGGAGAGTCTTTGCTCCGAATCGACCCCTCTGCCCGTCCGTTTTCGCGCCCTGTTTTCGTTGAAGCATGTTGCGACAACCGGAGACCCTGCGACGGCGGTTGCTGCCATCGAGGCTATTGCTGCTGGATTTGCGTCGCCTTCAGCACTCTTGAAACACGAGTTGGCATACTGTCTCGGACAAACGAAGAACGAAGCTGCCGTAAATCCCCTGAGGGATGTGCTCTCGGATCTGAATGAAGACCCCATGTGTCGCCATGAGGCTGCTGAGGCTCTTGGCGCGCTGGGCAATTCTAAGAACTTGGAGCTATTGAAGTACTTCCGTGACCGTGAAGGTGAGGAAGTTGTTGTTACAGAAACTTGCGAGATCGCGATCGATCGCATAGAATGGGAAAGTTCGCAAGAGCGCCAGCAAGAAAATTTACGGCAGAGGTTGGTATATGTTCATCAGTTTGTCTTGTCGTCTATATCGAGTACACTAATTGCAAACATTCAGTGACTTTGCTTCAATCGATCCTGCGCCACCTTTGCCCGATTCCGGCAACACCGTCGAAGACCTTGGCAAGACTCTTATGGATACCACCCAGCCTTTGTTCATGCGATATCGTGCCATGTTCGCCTTGCGCGATCTCGCCTCACCGCCTGACTGCCCTACTGCGGTTCCAGCGGTTCTCGCTTTGGCCAAGGGCTTCGCCGACTCTTCTGCTCTTTTTCGCCACGAGATAGCCTTTGTTTTTGGCCAGCTGTCACATCCAGCTTCCATTCCTGCTCTTACTGGGGCTTTGAGCAACGTCGAAGAGGCCAGTATGGTCCGCCACGAGGCTGCTGAAGCACTTGGCAGTCTTGGAGAGGAAGAGGGCGTCGAAGAAGTTCTCAAGCGTTTCCTTCACGACAAAGAGAAGGTCGTCCGGGAGAGTGTGATTGTAGCGCTGGATATGGCGGAATATGAACAAAGTGGTAGCGCCGAATATGCATTGATACCGGAAGCTGCTAGTGCTTTGGCCTAAGGAAAAAAAAATCTCTCTGACATCACAATTGAATCGCCCGCATTGATGGCATCCCGATTCTGTTCAATTATTATCTTGCCATCTAAGCAAATTAAAGAAGTTAGTGAAACTCCAGAGACATGGCGTTGGGAAGCAGCTGGGGACAACTAACGAATAGCCACACTCGCAATTATAAATGATTGTTGAACCTTCATCGGCACCACGAAGCTGCACGTTGGAGTATTTGACTTCCTCCCGACCACAGGTGGGGCATCGTTCTTGCGCAACACTTTCGGTTTGTACATTGTGTCTTTCAACACGTTGCACAGTCGACTGTAGTTTTTGTCGGAGGGCGGAAGGGAAATCCGAGGGCTTTGATTTCGTCAAAACAACATTTGATCCAGTATCTATGTGAGGGAGGGTCAATTAGCGGCAGTCGGGGAACATAAACTGCGATTCGCCATTGTCGCAAACCTTTGTTCCAGGCACCGCAGCATTCACACTTCAGGGAATTCTTTTCCGTGCCTTTGGTGGCAGGGAGAAGGTTACCGCAATCTTTGCAGAAGACGAGAGACCCAACTGCAGCCATCTCTTATTCGTAATTGCGGAATTCAGGTGAGCGTGGTCGAATTCGAGCTGGAGGCGCTGCAAATTTGACTCGAGAGAATTTTGGCCCGTCGCATTCTCTATTTCTATACTGGCAAACTTATCATAACATTTCCTTGCGCACGGATAAACTACGGATAAACTGATTAAGCAAGGGACGGAACGAGGGGCGACAGGAAAAAGTTCTGATTGGCCAGATGCGATCGGTCGTGGACCCATGTCATCCATCCGCTAGGCAAGCAGGTTGCCTGGGCGTCCCGTCATCGCAATTGTTTCCCCATGTTGGCTCCAGCCCATCGAAAAACTCTCCCTCTCCATGAACCTCTCATAGCTATTGCTTTCCTGCGCAGTAATTATTTTCCCGATTGACGGAGGCTTCCCAGTGCTTTGGCCGGCTTTGCGCCACTGGGTTCTGTTGCTGGCGTCGCAGTTGTCTAGCCTATTGTCTCCCACGGTTGTGCCTTCCAAATGCGACGAAACCGGACGGCACTTGCCCTCGACCATGCCTCACTGGTTCCCCTATTGTAACAACCTACAATATGGCAGACATGGCTCCGTACAATACAAAAGGCCCCAAGAATGGGGTTGAAACGCGGCAAACTTCGGGAGCACCGAACAATAATCTCGCTCGACCGTTCACTCTACAGGAGTCATTGCCTTATTCACCACAAACCTCTACAGCACCCTTCCTACCTGGTACGGACTTTTTTTGATCTTGAATCTTCGGGGGATTGAAGCAACTCAATTTCAACTTGGCTGACAGAAACTGCCCAGACATCATTCCAGACCCTAATGTCGGCTCTGGGTCACCGGCTTTGGGTATCAGAGATTTATACCCCACGCAAGACTTTGATAAAGTGAATTACGAGGCAGCAAACTCACCAAACGGTCCTAAGAACCTAAAACAAACCGTCGATCATGTACTGCACGATCTGAAACCATCGAAAAGGACTCAATAGTTGGTGCAACTTCATGCGTTTACATGCTAGTCAGCAATTCTAACGTCTCGTTAGTAAATTTCCATCCGTGCCTCAAGGGAGACCGCTGAGTTCATCATCGAGCCGGCGCAAAAGCACATCCGAAAATCTGTCACCTCTTGCGAAAGCAGTATACGAGAGAGTGGGTAGTTTCTTCAAGGCAACAAAGCCAAATACTTCCAGCCCCAAAGTCGTAAACGGAGATTCAGAGCGATCAAGCAACCCCGCGTGTCACCAGACACCAACAACTCCTTCTCTGCCAAAACCTCCCGTTCCGATCAGTAATGGAACTTTGCATCCGAGGATAGAAGTGGCTATACCTTCGAAACCTTTCGACCGTTCGTCCTACAACGAAATTCCAGACTTCGACCAGTCCGACCAGCAGAATACTGTCACCCCATCAGACCAATTAGTCGTTGAGGCTCGACAATATACCCAAGCCCAGTTGGCAACGCAAGATTCTATCGTTGTCAAGAACCCGGATTTCCGAATCGAACTGCCCGGGGCTGGACTCAATGCTGGCGATTATATCGAGTACTCGGTTGCTCCAGACGCCCCAGAAAACCTGTCAGTCAGAAGGGAAGAAAGGGAAGCGTTTGGAGAAAACCAAGGTGTCATCGGAACAAGTCTTGATCAACGTCAACGTGGCGAGGCGGCAGTTGATGCTCTGGAAAAACTGATGCGTTCCGTATTTTCTGCCGCAGGCAGTGCCTTGGCTATGGAACCTGGACTGGACCATGTCATTACGATAACGAATGACCAGGAAGCTGCAATGACGGCTGCAACGCAGCAGAAGATGCACACTGCACTTCAGAAAGTCATCAGCCTGAAAAGCTTTGATTCTGTTCCTTTGGAAAACCTTCTTAGGGTGATGAAGCTCAGTGAAGCCAGCCTGAAACAAGCGGATGGTCTTGATATTCGTGTGGACGAGAGCTGGGATGAGACAGCTGTTCAAGTCTGGGTCCAGCAGCTGATTGAAGTGGAGACTGCCTTGAAATCTGCGCGAACATGCCTCAGAATACTATCTGGCTGCCGTGAAGACAAGCAGCTGTACTCTGAAAGCATTATCACCAAGTGCGTCAACATTTTCAAGGCTGTGACCGAAGACGTCGTGATGCCTTTGGTCGAGCTCCGGAATTCAGGTACCCCTGGTAGCCTTTTCAAGCTCATACAGAAGCACAAGAAAACGATTGCCTCAATCTTCGTATGCTGCCAGAAGTTGTCGGTGCTTCTGGCCGAGCTCATCACAAAAATCGAGTTATCTGAGTCCGTCATCAACACGCTCGAATTCACGGCTTCAAGGTTGATATTCGTGGAGAATGCGTATCTCGAAAAGGACTCAGCGATCGGTTTGCAGAAATTTGATGGCATTCGCTCCGTTGCCATGGATATGCTGTGTCAGATTTTCCTGATTAAGCCTGAACAACGACAAGGAATCATTGACGACATTTTGACTTCATTGGAGAAGTTACCAGTTGGGAAGCTTAGCTCCAGACAGTTCAAGCTAGCTGACGGAGGCAGTATCCAGCCTGTATCAGCTCTTATCATGCGGCTCGTTCAAGCTAGCTCTGGGCGAGTTGGGAGCGGGGATGCCTCTGGCACAAGCTCCAACATCCATGCTATGAATACAGATGAACTTGGAGAGGATGAGCAAGACGAGCGACAACTGCCACGAGCTCAGGTAACCGCCACTATCGTGAGCGAGGAACAGGGCGCACAGCAACCAGCTGTGGCAATCCAAGAACTGGAAGCTCTCGCAGCTCCATTGAATGATACTGCCATGCGTAATGCCTCCTATGTCATCAACTTCATCGTGAAGCGTGCTATGGGTTCCACGAAATCAGGAGACACCCCGTATCGCAATCTGCTGGACCTTTTTGTGGATGACTTCACGACTTGTCTTTATCTACCCGACTGGCCGTCGGCCGAGTTGCTGCTACGATTGCTGATGGTAATGATGGTGCAGTTGTTTGAAGCACCAAAGACCGCAGCTCCCGCGAAAAACATGGCTTTGGAGCTCCTAGGAACGATGAGTGCCGCTATTTCCCGTCTTCGTTCTCACATTAAGAAAACTGCCAGCACTTTTGAAAACAGCGATGCCGGTGAATATGCGCAGTACCTTTCAGATCTTGCCACTCATTGTCTCGAGCAAAGGTGTCCCATGGAGCACATCGTTGCCTGGTCGGGACCATATCGAGGTGCTCTCGAGTATCTACAAGAAAAAAGCTCCGATGATCCGCATATATCCAGTTCTGTGACCTTTCTGGTCCTAGATTGGGCGACTAGAGTCCACACGACTTACGATGACACCCAGGAGGAGGACTCTCAGCGGAAAAAGGAGCTCGGACGCTCAGCGTATCGTTTGCGAATGATGATGGAGGATCGAACCTGGCTTTCGAGTGAATACACGTTCAAAGTCATTCCGGCAAACGTGGCCAAATTTGCCTTTTCAATAATTTTGCTACGGTCCACCTTTTGCGAATCATTTGGCAAAATTCTCAACATTCTTCTAGGTTCTATGGCCAGCGACCAAGCTACAGTGCGAAGCAAAAGCTTGAAAAGTGTGAACCAGGTACTCGAGACTGATCCATCTATCCTAGATGGCGACTCAAGTGTCATTCAGCTCATCCTCGACTGTGCCAGTGACTCGTCTACCCAAGTCAGAGATTCAGCGCTTGGGTTATTGGGTAGCTGCATTAGCATGCGACCCATCTTGGAACCATCGCTGATGCCCAAGATCATAGACCGATTTCAGGACGCCGGTGTTGGCGTGCGAAAGCGAGCAATGAAACTGGCTCGTGACATCTATTTGCGGAACCGGAGCAAAGCCTTACGGAGTGCCATTGCGAATGGTCTCTT